>CABHPH010159390.1:0-15752 GCA_902168325.1 Peromyscus nudipes | reverse complement strand
CCAGGGCTCAGGCATACCCGGATCCTGTCCCCTGGCCTGGTGACCCTGAAGGCCAGGACCACTGTGAGAGTCTTGGCCAGAACAGAGGACACAGCCACCGTGAACACCACAGCAAAGGTGGTCTGACGGAGGAGGCACGTCCAGACACTGGGTCGCCCAAGGAACAGCAAGGCACACAGGGCACAGAGGCAAAGAGAGAGCAGGAGTAAGTAGCTGAGACTTCTGTTGTTGGCCCTGACCACAGGGCTGTCTCTGTGCTTCAGGAACACTCCCAGAACCAGGACAGCCAGACCAGCCAGGAAGAGTGCCACCAAAGCCAACACGAATCCCAGAGGTTCCTCAAAGGCCAGGAAGATCTCTGTTCTGGGCAGGCAACGGTCTCTCGTGTGGCTCGAGTACTGCTCCTTGGGGCACAGAAGACAGCTCTTCATGTCTATGGGAGACACACAGACACCATTTCTGCAACACTAAATGAACTACACCAGCTCTGAAGGAAGGCGTCCCAAACACTAACTGCTCTTACAGCCTTTCCATCAAGTCACGTATTTATGAATTATTCCTGGTGACCAGGGCTGGAATGGCTGATATTAGAGGCAGAGACACAAAGGAAAATCCTGCACAGTCTGTATCTGTTTTATATGAGGAGTTTGGTTTTGTCTTCGAACAGTGTCTCATGTAACTCAGGCTGGCCTTGAACTTGTTGAGTAGCAGAGGATGACCTTCAACTCCTAAGCCTCCTTCCACATCCTCTCAAGTGCTGTGATTATAGGCCTGTACCACTATACCTAATTTGTGTGAGTTTGTGTATGTGCAGGTTTGGGTGTGAACACACGTATGTAAGTGAATGCACATACTTGTCAAGACCAGACATTATCATCAGATATTACTTCTCAACCACTTCCCCTTCCTTATTTTTTAAAAAAAAAACTAATTTGTTTATTGTTTGTGTGTATATTTGCATGGGCTCAGACATGCCAAGGTATGCAAGTGGAGGTCAGTACAACTGTCAAGAATTTGGAGCTTACCTAATTCCATGTGGTTCCTAGGTGCTATACTTACACTGTCAGAGTTGACAGTGAATACTTTAACTAATGAACCATTTCACCAGACTCTGCAGCTCATTTTTTGTAATTCCTTATTTTATTTTACTTGTTGATTGTTTTGTCTCTACCTATGTATGGAAATCATGTGCATGTCTGGTGCCTGCAGAACTCAGAAGATGGCATCAGTTCCCCTGAAACTGGAGGTACACTGCATTGTGAACCACCATGTGGGTGATCCTTATTGTTGAGGCATCTCCTCAGCCACCTTTTCACCTTAGGTTTTAAGACAGGATCTCTCACTGAACCTGGACATCACTCAGTTGATTATACTGGCAGACCAAAATCCCCAAAGTTCCTTCTGTCTCTGTCTCCTGAGTGCTGAGATTATAGGAATGTGCAAGTACAACCTGTCTCCTTCTGTGAGTTTCTAATGGTTCATTTCTTTCCAATAGTATCAGTAACTGGTCAAATTAAAAAGGTTTAACATTGAGCTGTGCCTAGAAAATTCATTTCTTCCAGTCCTGTCTCTAAGCAACTCAAAATGGGACATAATTTGTGAAAAGTAAACTGGAGATGATGTAATGAAGATTAAACAGTGTCCCCAGGGTAGAATTCACCCCTAATTCCAACAGGGCTACTATTCTGATAAGAAGAGAGAATTGGAACTGGGTGTGGCTGCAGTGGTCTTAATCTTAGCACTAGAGGGGCAGAGGCAGGTAGATTTCTATCAGTTTGGGGACAGACTGGTCAACATATGGAGTGACAAACCAGTCAGGTGGACTCTTGGGATAGATTGGGAGGTGTAGCATTGTTAGATGAGGGTTGTCAATGGGGGTGGCCTTTGAAAGTTCAAACTCCCATGCCAGGCACACTCTCCTCCTCTCTGCCAGCCTGGTTCCTGTAGATCAGAAGGTAAGATCTCAGATACTGCTGAGTGTCATGCCTCCCTGCCTAATGCCATGCTTCCTGCCATGATGGTCATGGACTTATGCTTTGATACTCTGAGTAAGCCCCCAATTAAATGCTTTTCTTTTAGAAACTGCTTTAATCATGGTGTCTCTTCACAGCAGTAAAACAGTAACAAAGACAATGGACAAATACAGGAGGCTCACAGTGCCCTCTTGACCCTCAGATTCCAGCTCCACATGCCCTTACCTCTTTGGTCTGCAAACTGTCCCTCAGGGCAGGGACGGCAATCAAAACAGCAGTGGGGGGCTCCCAGCCTGGGCACTTGGCTGAACCCTGGAAGGCAGCTTTCACTGCAGACAGAGCTGGGCACCTAGTAACAGTGAGCACAGTGTCACCAGGGACTCTCCAGGAATACAGATGCTTGACCTCAGCCTGAGAACCAGAACAGAACAGTTTCCTCACATAACTCTAGATGATATAGATGCCTTTCAGAAAAACATGTCTATTCCATCAGATGCCAAACTGAAGAGGTACCTTGGAATGTAAAAGAGGACGGGCTACATCTGCCTTGCTTGGCTAAGGGATTCAAAAACATAGCTAAACATTTTGATGTGTTATCTTTCCATTCTCTCTGGGACTCCTACATCAACAATTGAAGGTAAAGGGGCAGGAGAGAAGGCTCAGTGGTTAAAAGTGCAAGCTGCTCTTTCAGAAGAGCAGGGTTCAATACCAGGCACCCATGTAACAGCTCACAATGTAACTCCAGTTCTGGAGGATCCAATCCTCTTCTGCCCTGAACAGACACCAGGCACACATAACAGTACACAAAAATACATGCAGGGAAACTTCCATATATGCAAAAAAACTTTCAAAAGAATTTTAAGTATTGGTAGCCATTACAAAAGTCTATAGCCTAGACATGATTTCCTTGATGCTCGTGACTTTCAATTTCTTTCTCTGAAGCTCTCCACAGCCTTGGAACTGCTTGATGAACTCCATGTCTAACCCAGAAGACATGATGATCTCTCTTACTTTTCTCCATCTATCTCTGTGAAGCTGTTAAGACTTACAGTTTGATTGCACGGCTAGTTTTCATTAAACACTAATAATAAAGTATCGTCCAGCTTCAATAAGAGAAAAAAGTTTAAGTACTGACTCCCTCAACACACACACACACACACACACACACACACACACACACACACACACACACACACAAAATCATTTTCACACCACACTTGATCATCCTCTCCTTTATCTTGGACCTGCCAAGGATGACTCATTTTTTCTTAGCAGAGCTCTACCTCCAGGCAAGGATCATGAAGATGGAAGTATGGCATGCTGACATCGCTGCCACAACAGAAGACAGCAGAAAACCCTCCCATGATCAAGGCCATTGAAAGGTTCTTCAAAGAAGTCCTTGGAACACATAGCATGTGTCATTCATGCTAGAGATTTCAAAGAAATCTAAGAAAGAGAATCCCATTCTCATGTGGAAAGCCTTAAGTCCACCATTGACTGGACATGCCACCAGAACAACGTTAGATAAAGTTGTAGAGGAGAGAACTCTATGTACACGGGTATTAGGCAGTTGAGGCATTTCTATACACCAGTCTCCACACATAGACATAACTATCTCAACACTGCCTCTAATTGTAATAGTAAATGTCAGGGCTTGACCTCAAATGTTTCCAAAAGTCTCCTGTGTTGGACCACTGGTTATGTGGCAGTGAGTATTTAAAGAATGATTGGATCTTGATGACTGTGGTGGTTTGAATGTAATTGGCCCCCATAAGCTCATAGGGAGTGGCACTATCAGGAGATGTCACGTTTTGGAGTAGGTGTGGCCTTGTTGGAGGAAGTATGTCATCACAGGGGTGGTTCTGGGGGTATTATAGATGCTCAGACCATGCCCAGTGACCCAGTTCACTTCCTGTTGCCTCTAGGTCAAGATGTAGGACTTTCAGCTCCTTCTCCAGCACCATGTCTGCATGCAAGCCACCATGTTGCACCAAGATGGTAATGGATTAAACCTCTGAAAATGTAAGCCACCCCAATTAAATGTTTTTCCTTTATAAGAGATGTCATGGTCATGGTGTCTCTTCACAGCAATAGAAAGCCTAATAAGATGGAAGTTGATTCCTGGGACTGGGGTATTGAAGTGATAGGCCTGATCATGTTATTGTTTGAATAAATATGGACCATGGAACAATGGATTAGAAAAGCAGTAGAAAGATTTAAGTGCTGCTTAATGGGCCTTCTGGTAGGAACATAAAAGACTGAGGTGCTGAGTGTATTTAGATGAATTGTGGGTCTGGCTCAAAAAGTTTCAGAAGAGAAGAATACTAATGTGTGGCCTAGAGATTGTTCTTGTGATATTTAGGTGAAGAATGTGGTTGCTTTTTGCTCTTGACCAAAGAGTCTGCCAGAGGCTAAAGTGAAGAGTTGTGGATTAATTCCATTGGCAGAAGAAATTTCAAAATAGCCTAATATAGACTGTGTCATGTGGTTGTTAGTGTTAACTCTCAGAAATTTATAACGAAAAGGAACAAGCTGAGCAAGGAAAAATATGAAATGTAAAGTTTGAGGAGGAAAGGAACACCAGGACCTGGAATGGAGCTAAGTCCTGTGTTCAAGCTGATAAACAGATTAAGAAATGGAGGCTGGGCATTGGTGGTGCACGCCTTTAATCCCAGCACTCAGGAGGCAGAGGCAGGCGAATCTATGTGAGTTCGAGGCCAGCCTGGGCTACCAAGTGAGTTCCAGGAAAAGGCGCAAAGCTACACAGAGAAACCCTGTCTCGAAAAAACCAAAAAAAAAAAAAAAAAGAAAAAAAGAAAAAGAAAAGAAAAAAAAGAAATGGAATAAAGGGATTGGTGACCACAGGGCAAGATCCCTCACAGCTAAATTTCCAACTTGTGAAAAGGAATTAGAGAGAAGCTTAAAGTCAGGTATGTGGTGCACACCTTTAGTCCCAGAAATCAGAAGGCAGATGCAGGGGGATCTCTGACTTTGAGGCCAGCCTAGTCTACAGATCCAGTTTCAGGACAGCCTAAGTTAGGCAGTGAAGGAAACCATCAAAAACAGAAAGCTGATAAAGATGTAATTGAATGAGAGGGCCATGTTCCAGCCCCAGTAAGCAACAGAACTTGGCAGTTGGGCTATGTGTTTCTGGCTCTTAGGCTAGAAGAAAGGGGTTATGGAAATTGCCTCTGAGACTCTGGAAAGCTGCTGTGGCAAGGCATGTGTCCAGGGAGTCCCTAAATGGAGGCCTAGAGAGGCCATTGCATGAAGCTTTGAAGGTAAGGCCTGAATTGCCTTAAGACTCCAAGATGTTGGAAATGCCAGAGCCATGGGACACCTGCTGGGGAGAGCTGCTAACAGGGAGTGGAACCAGCCTACGAGAGAGAAGTGTGTAGCAGTTAACATAGATGAAAGGCGCTGGAGTTCTGAGGAACGTATAAACAACTGACATAAATATGCAGAGTTTAGAGTTTTCCCACCTCATCATCTGTCCTGCTTCGGTCCACTATTTCCTCACTATGCTCCCTTTTACACATTTTGGAGCAATAATGTACATCCTGTGCCATTATATATTAGCAGAATGTGATCTGGCTTTTTGGCTTTGACTTTATAGGCAATTACAGTTAAGAGACTGCATGAATCTCAGAAGAGACTTTGAACTTTGGACACTTAAACATTGTTTCAACTATGATAGACATTGAGAACTTTGGAAATTGGACTCAATACACTTGCATTATGATAATTTTACAAACATTGAGGGGCAGGGAGTGAAATTTGGTGGTTTGAACATAATACGCCTCCATAAGCTCATAGAGAATGGCACTATTAGGAAATGTAGCTTTGTTAGAGTAGGCGTGGCCTTTTTGGAGGAATTGTGTCACTGTGGAGATGGGCTTGGAGGTCTCATCTATGCTCCAGCCACACCCAATGACCCAGTTGACTTCCTGTTGCCTATAGGTCAAGATTCAGGACTCTTGGCTCCTTCTCTAGCACCAATTCTGCCTGCATGCCACCATGTTCCATAAGGATGATAATGGACCAAATAAACCTGGGGAAATGTAAGCCACCTCATTAAATGCTTTTACTTTATGAGAGATACCATGGTCATGATGTCTCCTCACAGCAATAGAAACCCTAAGAAAGACAATGCCTCTGACATAATCAATGGATTAATTCCTCAGTGGATTCATAAACTGACTAATTATTGTACATATTGGAAATAGAACATGGGACCCAGTTGGGGGTAATGGGACACTGAGGCTATGCACTGGTAAGATGTAACTTGTTTACCTATCTAATCTATCTGACTCCCTACCTCTCCACTACCTGTGCCCCATGAACGGAGCAACCTCTTCCATCACACATGCCTGCTGCCATGCATGACATACTGCCTCAACCACACACATGCAAAGCATGGATACATCTGAACTTGAATCTCTCAAACCAGGAGACAATTAGAACTTTTCCTCACTTCAAACTGTGTCTCAGGTATTTCTCATAGTGGGTGAAAAAAACTAACAAAACAAGTATACTGAGTGTCTGTTGAGTCCACTTTCCAGATGGACCATGGGAAGATTTTAAATTAATGTGTCACTATCTTTCTCTTCTCAGACCAGGTCCTGAACACAGACACTGAAAATACTTCCAAGGGAGAAATAGCTGCAGATTCTTATTCTATTTTGTAGGTCTTTTATTTTCTACCCAATCCTATTTTTATGTGTGTATATGGCATAAACTTGTGCATCCATGTGGGATCATGTTTATGTATGGACAAGTATATGTGGAGGCCCAAGGTTAAAGTTGGGAATCATCCTCAACTGCTTTTTCACTATGTTTATTAAGGTGGGGGCTCAAAATAAAACCCAGACTTCACTGATATGGCTCATCTTACTAGCCAGTTAGCTTTGTGCGTCTCCTTGTGTCTACCTTTCAAGACTGAAATTAAAGGTGAGCCAAACTGCCCACTCATCATGTACAAGTGTTCTGGAGATCCAAAGTCTGGTTCTTGTACCTGTATACAAAACATTTTAACCACCGAGCCATCTCCTGATTCCAGCCTTTATATTTTCATTTTTGCTGGTGAATCAAGACCATCCAGAGAAAGATCTCCTAGGAGGTAAACAGCATAGCCAGCAATACCTGACTGGCCCAGTCTAGGGCTACATCTACTTCATGCACAAATGCAGATGAGGAATCCTGGACTTGGATTTTCCCTCTGATTTTAACAGACTTGGACAAGAGTCATCTCTGCATTCAGGCAACTCACATGAACATCGTCCATCAAATGGAACTTCATTTTGTTCCCCAAAGAGACTTGAGGGTCTATCATGCCTACATGGACCAAGTGAAATACACCCTCAGGGGTCTTCTGTCCTTGAAGAATGTCAAATTTTGTCACCAAATCTCCATTAGCATCAAATATAATTTCACTTCCATCAGGAGTCTTGAAGTGCACCTTCCTGAGGGCTTGAAGCAGCTGAAAACAGAAGGGAGACATTGTGCACCAGCCAGGGCAGGTCTGGAGTCTTGTCCAAAATAGCACATATCATTCACCTCTGCAATAATACAGAATCACTTCAACCATGGACTGGCCCCATTTGGCATGAGAAAGATCAAGGACCTGTGATATTTTCAGGGACTCACAAATACGTTTTAGCTTTAATGAAGTAATAATACATAATACTTAATCCAGATCATTTTTAAACCTAGTACAGTGTGTGTGTGTGTGTGTTGTGTGTGTGTGTGTGTGTGTGTGTGTGTCTCACTCATATTGAGTAACCCAGAGAACAACTCTCAGGAATGTTCTCTCCTGCTGTCTTGTGGGACTCTGAAATACAACTTATACTTGTGGACAAGTACCATTTCCCACTGAGTCACCTCAACGGCCTTAAAATTAAACCCAAAACATGACAATGTGGTCCCTGCTCCAGGGTCTCACTATGCTGTGCACTGCTGTCCTCAGTCTTCCCATCACACTCAGTAGACTCCAAATCCTAGCAGGACTTCCACAGACTTCCCCAGCCCACCTAGACCACCCATTCACTCCAAACAGTCTCCCATTATTCATCAGTTCCACTCATGTTGCTCTTCTATTTGTTCCATTCTAGGGTCTTGACACATGCTGTCCCTGCCATCTGCAATGCAATCACTTCTACCCATGGTGAGACTTCTCACCCTCTTGTCTGGGACTCAGATCTATTTCCATACAAAGACAACTTTTCCAGCCTTTCACTTCCCTTCACCTGCTTCTCACTCAACCTACCTTATATCTTCATCATAGAGTACACACAGATATTTCAACACTCACGTATTTTAATTTTGTGGCAGAATCTTGTTTTGTAGTCCATGTTGGCCTCAATATCCTGTGTGCTAGGAGGCCAATGTTGGAAGCCCATGCCAGTCATGGGCCTCCAAGCCTGGCCTCCTGTAAATTTTAACCTGTCACCCACAGCCAAAATGCCAACAACTATCACTCTCCTTCTGGTTTACAAACATATGTATCTTCACCAGGCACATAGAAGAAACTCGGGTCATCTGAGTTTCCATAATAAAAACATACTCCCTCCTTGGCTATGATTCTCACTGTTTACCTCATCAGTGAGCAACATGTCTCCCAGGAGTCCTCTTACCAATCGTGACCTTGGCTACCCTGAGTGGCTAAAAGGAGATAAACAGATGGATAGATGGATGGATGGATGGATGGATGGATGGATGGATGGATGGAAGGAAGGATGGAAAGATGGATGATGGATGAATAGACAGACAGACAAACACCAGACAGAATGACAGACAGATAAAGACTCAGGGCAAAATGACCAAAATAGATAGATAAATGTATGAAATTATCAATATTTCTAAAATAGAAAAATAAGTAAGGGAATAGGAGATGATTCCATGATTAAATTACAAGATATAAAAACTTAAGGATCAGACTTCAAATCTGAACCCTTGTAATTTCAGGTGGATATGGGAGCCAATCTCTACTTACATTCACATAAGGTTGAGACAGGAGATGTCCAGACCAAGATGGCTAGCAAGACTAGCCACATCACCAAAGTTCTGGGTTTGAGTGAAAGACCCCGCCACAAAGTAAGATAGAAGAAGATTGAAAGGTGATTCCTCATCATCCTCAGACATTCCCACATGTTGTACACATGAGTGTGCTCCCCAACACATGTGTCCCCATGCCCACACACGTGCCCACATACATGTACCATATACTAAAAAATGAAAAATAAATAAATGGCATTTGATATCTATTTGAAATTCTGATTTTTGAATCATGCCTATACTAAAAGTCATCCATTGTTTACCAAAGCTTAAATTTGTGACACTAAACAATCTATTTACTGTTATGTGAAATATTAATTTTACTAGGCATCCTGTATTTGCTAAGTTATACAAGCCACAGGGACTTGACTCATCTGAGACCACACACCATGGAATCCTTGTCCATTGTTCATTCTAAGAAGTGTTTCAGCTAAAAGTATGAGGCATCCTTGCTGAGGCATGCAGTCAGCTTCACATCTATAGCCTCATTGGAAGCAATGTTCTCTTCCCCAACCATCCCTGAATCACCCACTCCACACATGCCTCTCTCACCTGCCAGGGATGGAAGTCCTGAGAGTCTGTAACTTTTCCATCCTGGTGCCCATGGGTTATCATGTCTTGCAGGGCATGAGCAATGCTGTAGACAGCTGTGTAAGCAGCATCAATTTTACTCACTTCTGCAAAAGGGTACTGCTTGTTTTTCAGACTCTCATTCCCTGAGCACAACTGGACACCCTCTGTCATTGTGCTGCTCTGGTGGCGCCATGTACAATCAAAGGTGAACTCCCAAAACTTCTTTATAAACATGTCTTCTGGGGTCTGGTTGGGCCTCAGGTTAGCAAGGAACTCAGGGAACCCAATTGCCCTGCTGCTGTGATACAGAAGGCCAAATGTGCTGTGCAATACCTGGGATACTCCTGGAATGTTTAGTGCCAGTGCCATGTGCAGAGCGCCCTTGCTGACCCAGACCTGGCCTGAGACAGGGACATCCAGTAAGCCATATAGGATGAGCTGGAAATTAGAACTGCTTAGGAAAACCAGAACAACCCTGGCTGTGGATTTTTGCATCTTCTGGACAATCTCCTCAATCTTCCCCAGGGACTCATGGGAAGGAACATGAAAAGTGAACTCAATGCACACACCAGCTGTGCTCAGCTCCTGAGTGGCCAGAGAGCTGGCCTGCTGCCCAAAGTCATCATCATGGGCCAGAATGATCACCCAGGACCACTGAAAGTGAATTATCAGCAGGGTCACTGCAAGGGAGGATATGAGGTCACTAGTCAGGGTCCGCAGGAAAGATGGGAACTGGATCTTGTCACTGAGGCTTGGTAGTGAGGAAGAATAACTGACCTGTCAAGGAAGAGCCAGAATAGAAGAGTACATTAGATCTGGGCTTAGGCATGGCTGATGATCTGGTTTAAATGTGGGAAGGAAGGGATGGAGACATGGCTCAGCAGTTAAGAGCCCTGGTTGTTCTTTCAGAGGACCCATGTTCAATTCCCAACACACACCTCAGGGTGCTCACATCTGCCCATAACTCCAGCTCCAGAAAATCTGATACCCTCTTCTGGCTTCCTCCTGTATCTGTAGCATAGACTCACACAGACATATTCACACACATAAGTGTGCATTAAATTTTAAAACATAAATAATTTTCATGGAAAGATTTGAGCATTCTGATTTGAGAATTGTGCTGGTTCTATAAGCAGCTGTGTGCCCTTCACTGGCCTATCATCCTTGACACATCCCTGTGGCTTCTGCAATGAAGCTCAGAATCATAGCTTTACCTCCTCTGCTCTCAGCATCTGTCCTTCACCTGCCCCCAATATTTCATTCTTGCACCTCGGCTTGGATTGGTCTCACTCTCTGCTTTGCACACAGCTGTTATGCTGTTCTTTTGATATTTTGTAGGGCATTGGGGGGTTGGGATAATACATGTGTAGAGGTCCAAAGACAAATTGTGGGAACTGGGTCTCTACTCTGTCATGTGGGTCCTAGAGGCCCAATCTCAAGTCACCTGGCTTGGCCAGCAACTTTACCCCATCAGCCATCTCACTCTCCCTGGTATGAAACAATCAGTTCCTGGTAGGAACCAACCTGCAAGAATAACAATCATCTCTTATCACACCACCATTGTGAGATTTTCCAGTTTTCAGACAAATAGGAGTCTTGTTTGACATGTTGTCAAAGAAGAGATGGTACCATGTTCTCAAAAGAGAGAGTTCTTGGAGATGTGACAAGTGGGGAACCTGTGTCTGTGTTTGTTTTGAGGGGCTCAGAATGTGGCTGCTCAGCCTCAGAGTATGAGTGCAAACCCTTCTCCTGCCTCTACAAGATCTGTAAAAGTTTTGTTGTATTAACACAGAGGCCCTAGCATCTTGTTGGTTCATATTCAGTGATAAGGCTGACTCAATCTCATGCAGGTGGTCCTGCCAGCCTCTCCAATACAATAGAAGATATCCAGTTCAGTTTGATTACAGACAATGATCATTTTTATAAGCTTATCCAATTACACACACATTATTAACTAATGACAAATTATAGTTTAATGGAAATATTGGGATAAAGTTTAGCTATAAATAATTCATTATTTATTTGATATTTAAATTTTTACTATTTTCCAAGCATGAATGTTTGATTGTATGTATGATTGTGCACCACATGTGTATCTGGTGCCCTTGGAGGACAGAAGGAGTCCCATTGCTGGAAATGGAGCTACAGATGACTGTGAGTCACCATGTGGGTACTGGGAATTGAATTTGGATCCACTAGAAGAACAGCCAGTGATTACTCTTAACCTCTGAACCATCTCTCCAGTTCCAGAAATTCAAATTTAACTAAATCTTATCAGACAGCCCACCAAGTTCCAAACCAGATGTTCTTTTTTTTTAATTTATTTTATTTTATTTTACAATATAATTCAACTTTACATATCAGCCATGGATTCCCCTGTTCTACCCACTCCCATCCTGCCCCCCTCCCGCCAGCCCACCCCCCATTCCCATCTCCTCCAGGGCAAAGACTCCCCCAAGGATTGAGATCAACCTGGTGGACTCAGTCCAGGCAGGTCTAGTCCCCTCCTCCCAGGCTGAGCCAGGCGTCTCTGCTAAGCCCCAGGTTTCAGACAGCCAATTCATGCACTGAGCACAGGACCCTGTCCAACTGCCTGGATGCCTCCCAAACAGATCAAGCCAATCAACTGTCTCACCCATTCAGAGAGCCTGATCCAGTTGGGGGCCCCTCAGCCCCAAATGGAAATGTGTTTCCATTTGTTTGGCCACTCGTCCCTGTATTCCATCCATCCCTGGTCCCAACAACTCTTGCTCACATAAACCCTCCTCCTTCTTGCCAATTGGACTCACGGAGCTCCACCCGGGGCCTGACCTTGGATATCTGCATCCAGTTCCCTCAGTCATTAGATGGGGTTTCTAGCACGACAATTAGGGTGTTTGGCCATCCTATCACCAGAGTAGGTCAGTTTGGGCTATTTCTCGACTATTGGATGTGGAGCTAGGGGAACTCTCCTCCACTGCTGGTGGGAATGCAAGCTTGTACAGCCACTTTGGAAATCAATATGGCGCTTTCTTAGAAAATTGGGAATCAATCTCCCCCATGATCCAGCTATACCACTCTTGGGCATATACCCAAGGAATGATCAATCATACCACAAGGGCACTTGCTCAGCTATGTTCATATCAGCATTAATTGTAATAGCCAGATGTTCTTAAGGTATGTTCAATATATCAAGTTTCTGTTCTAGTTATGATAGTGCACAGCACTTAGGAATCACAGAAAAAAGGAAGGACAGTTCCAGGGCAGTCTGGATTATATGGAGAGTTGCTGTCTCAACATACACACACACACACACACACACACACACACACACCACAAATAACATAAATGAAGCATCCTGTTGTGTATGTCATCATACCCAAAGTAAGAAATGAAGTTTCTAATCATTAAAATATCCCTAAATGGGATGGGATGGAGAGATGCCTCACTGGTTAAAAGCACTGTTTTCAAAAATCATAAGGATAGGAGCTCAGATCCCAGTACCCACATAACAAGTTGGGCATCCCTTTCATGGCTGTAACCTCAGCTCCAAGAAGGGTACACATAGGAGGCTAGATGGAACTTACTTGCTTCCAGCCTAGCTGAGGAAACATGGGCCCTAGGTTAAGGGAGAGATTCTGCCTCAAAGTGATAGGTGGAGACTGATGAAGTAGGCCACCAGATAGTCTCTAATGCCCTCCACACCTATGCAGAGTTTCATACACTTGCACACACACACAAACACACACACACACACACACACAATCAGAGAGAGAAAGAGAGAGAGAGAGAGAGAGAGAGAGAGAGAGAGAGAGAGGCATATACTCATGGAAACACATACACATGCCATAATTTCAAAGAAATAATCCTGCTTTACAGCAGGGCATGGTGAAATACACCTGTAATGTAACATTTGGAAGGCTAAGGCATGAGAATGTACCTGCAATTTCAAGGCCAGCAGGTTCTACATAGTGAGTTCTAAGCCACCTAGGTCTTCAGGGTAAGAGTCTGTGTCTCAAGAAACAAAATTACAAACTTTATAGAAACCTCAAGTTCAGAAGCACTTTAGTGAGAATCTATACTGAAGTGGTGATAGATAAGTCCTTGGATAAAATTCTGTGGATTACCCACTGCTGGTGGGAATGCAAGCTTGTACAGCCACTGTGGAAATCAATATGGCGCTTTCTTAGAAAATTGGGAATCAATCTCCCCCAAGATCCAGCTATACCATTCTTGGGCATATACCCAAGGAATGCTCAACCATACCACAAGGGCATTTGCTCAGCTATGTTCATATCAGCATTATTTGTAATAGCCAGAACCTGGAAACAACCTAGATGCCCTTCAACCGAAGAATGGATAAATAAACTGTGGTACATATATACAATGGAATACTACTCAGCAGAAAAAAACAACGACATCTTGAGGTTTGCAGGCAAATGGAGGGATCTAGAAAAAATCCTCCTGAGTGAGGTAACCCAGACTCAGAAAGACAAACATGGTATGTACCCACTCATAGGAGAATACTAGTTGTGGAACAAGGATGACTGGTCAGCCACTCACAACACCAGGGAGGCTACCTGGAAAACAGGACCCCAAGAAAGACACGGGGATCGTCCAATGATGGAGAAATGGATGAGATCTACATGAACAGACTGGACGTGAGTGGGGATAATGAGGGGCGAGGGGCGAGGGAAAGAGAACTTGGGGGAGCGGGAGATCCCAACTGGATCAAGTGCAGAGAGGAAACACAGGGAATGTTCATGATAAATGAAGACCGCATGAGAATGGGAAGAGGCAGAGTGCTGGAGAGGCCCACGGAGATCCACAGAGATGCCCCCACAATAGACTGCTGGCAATAGTCGAGAGGTAGCCCGATCTGACCTACCCTGGTGATAGGATGGCCAAACACCTTGATTGTCGTACCAGAAGCCCCATCCAGTGACTGAGAGAACTAGATGCAGATATCCACGGTCAGGCCCTGGGTGGAGCTCCGGGAGTCCAATTGGCGAGAAGGAGGAGGGTTTATGTGAGCTAGAGTTGTTGGGACCAGGGATGGATGGAATACAGGGACAAGTGGCCAAACAAACGGAAACACATGAACTGTAAACCAATGGCTGAGGGGCCCCCAAATAGACCAGGCCCTCTGAATGGATGAGACAGCTGATTGGCTTGATCTGTTTGGGAGGCATCCAGGCAGTTGGACAGGGTCCTGTGCTCAGTGCATGAATTGGCTGTTTGAAACCTGGGGCTTAGTAGAGACCCTTGGCTCAGCCTGGGAGGAGGGGACTAGACCTGCCTGGGCTGAGTCCACCAGGTCGATCTCAATCCCTGGGGGAGCCTTTGCCCTGGAGGAGATGGAAATGGGGGGTGGGACGGGGAGAGGGGGGCGGGGTGGCATGAGGGGTAATGGGGTGATCTATGACTGATATGTAAAGTTGAATTATATTGTAAAATAAAATAAAATAAATTATAAAAAAAATAAAGAATTATATTAAATATAAAAAAAAAAATTCTGTGGATTACACAATCCAGTTTCAAAGGACAGAGAAAAGCCCATCTCGGAAAAAAATTAGCAAATGTGAGACATTCAAAGAGACTGGAATTTACTCAAATTTAGAGACTTCATCATGAAAAGCAAATAATTTAAATCAGAATCTTCACACAATGCTTATGTTAATGTAAAGCATGAATATACATATACATTTGTGTATATATGTATATATACATATGTGTATATGTGTATGTGTATGTATATATATATATATATACACGTTGAGAAGGGGTCTCAAGTAGCCAAGGCTAGCCTCAATCTCACTATAGAGCTAAGGATAACATGGCACACTGGATCCTCCTGCTCCACCTCCTGACAGCTATATGACAGGAACACCAGAGTTTAGAACCAGGGCCTGTGTGTGCTAGACAAGCGCTCTAGCAACAGAGCCACATCCCAGCCCCTGAAGTGACTATTGGTTTGAATCTGAGATGTTACAGGAAGGTTCACATGTGGGGACTTGGTTTCCTGTAGATGGGCTGTGGGAAGTGATTGGATCCTGAGGGCTCTGACCTGATCAATGGTCAGTCCTTTAATGGAGTCATAGTGGTGGCATTTTATAGACCCCATGGAAAGTAGGTGGGAGGATCCAGATCTCTGGAGCTGTGTCCTGGTGGATG
>CABHPH010159389.1:0-50154 GCA_902168325.1 Peromyscus nudipes | reverse complement strand
CCATTATCATGGTAACACAATATCTCCTTACTCACTTTCTGGTTATGTAGTGGATCCCACACACTAACTAAAAGGTTTTCCAGAGAAACACGCACATGCTTGTTCTTTATAAGTTCAGCATGTCATTGAGAACCTTCAGCAGCAAACAAAAGTTGCAGTGAAGCATGTCTATTTTCCCATACTCTTGATAAAGACATAGATCCTTGTAAAGACATTGAGTGTGGAAGCAGGTCTGACTATAGTGATCCAGGCAGATTGCTTGGTGGCACTTCCTCATTTTTCTCTTTGTCCTCTTGTCTTCAAAACAGAGATCCTTCCTTCTGGGTGTAAGGAGGAAAAAAAATAATCCCTCTCAAATGAGCACACCTACTTTACTTTAGAACATCAAAAAATTGTCTAAGACAGAAAAGATTAGTTGACTATCTCCTTTCTTCTGCTTTCTCAAGTGTAAAAGTGACATCTATAGAGTAACTCATTCTCAAGCCTGCCACAGTGAAACTCAAAATAGTGGTAAACTGTATTCATCCATCCTTCATTGCTCCCACAGTGCCCAGTGACTACAGCAAGAAGAGGCCAGGCCTTGCTGACCCCTCATGGGAAGCCTTACCCTTTCTGAGGAATAGATGGACGTGGGTTTGGAGAGGTTCAGGGAGCTGGAGAGGGGAGGGAGGGAGAACTGTGGTTGGTGTGTAAAATGAATAAAAATAAATAAATTAAAGAAAGAAGAGGATGAGCATGCATAGATGAAACAAATTTTCCTGTAAATGACATCAGTAATATTTGAGATCAAACTAAGGGGTTTTTTTATTTAATTTTGACTACAGGTCAAAGCTTATAGAGAAATGTATTGAAAGCTAAGTATTTGCTATGATTGGGAAACTAAAATCCACAACTGAGGTCTGAGATTTTTGCTTTTTTATTTTTGTCCTTCTAGGTCCTGGGAATAACAGACCCAAATTGTTCCTGATAATTTTATCAATTATGTTAGTAAGGAGCTAAATAAGGGTTTATTGCTTGCCATCTAGCTGAGAACATTCTCAAATTAGGTATGCATGAAAATGAGCTATGTGGCTTAATTAAAAAAAAAAAAGTGCAGGCCTTCCATTCAGAGATTCCAGTTCAGTAGTTCTTATGAAGAGACACAAATAAGTAGCTTTTATTTGTTTTTTCTTTTTCTTTTCTTTTCTCTTTTTTCTTTTCTTTTCTTTCTTTTTTCTTTTTTTTTTTTGGTTTTTTAGAGACAGGGTTTCTCCTGGATCTCGCTCTGTAGACCAGGCTGGCCTTGAACTCACAGAGATCCACCTGGCTCTGCTTCCTGAGTGCTGGGATTAAAGGCATGCACCACCACCACCACCACCACCGCCTAGCACACATTACTCTTTAAATGAAAAATTTACTTCCTTTTAAATTGTGTAAGTAATTCAAAGTAGGAATCCAAAGGGAAAAATATCACTTTGTTCCCCCATCTCCTGTTTTAAGTATACTTCTCTCTGTGTTCATGAGAACAGGTATTGCTTGTTGGAATTTTCCAGGAATTGTTCTTTCTTGTCTTCTACTTCACACCACCCAAGAAACTTATTGTAGTCATATATATTTTATTAGAAACTCTTAAAATAGGGTTTAGAGCATTGATTACAGTTAAGAGTACTTTCTGTTCTTGCAACAAACCTGACTTTGGTTCTCAGCACCCACATGGAAACTCAAACTATGTGTAACTCTAGTCCCAGGGGGTCCAACACCCTCTTCTGACATCTATGTCAAAACAAAAGATATAGTGCACACACATATGTGCAAGAAAACATTTATATACATAAAATAAATATACCTTTATAAATAAATATGCAAAAATAAGCATTTACAATTAATGGTCTGTGATGTCTTTTTTCTTTTTTTTCATTTTTCTTTATTAAGAAATTTTCTACTCACTCCACATATTATCCACAGATCCCCCCTCCTCCCTCCTCCCACCCCCAGCCCTCTTTCCCCCACCCCGCATCCCCACATCCCCCAAATCGAGGTCTCCCGTGGGGAGTCAGCAGAGCACAGCACACTGAGCCTAGGCAGGTCCAAGTCCCTTCCACTGCACCAAGGCTGTGCAAGGTGTCACACCACAGGTGCCGGGTTCCAGAAGCCTGCCCATAGATCAGGAACAGATCCCAATCCCCCTGCTTGGGTGCCCCCCAAACAGTTTGAGCCAAACAACCATCTTCTGTATCCAGACAGCTTAGTCCAGCCCCATGGGGGCTCCACAGCCACCAGTCCACAGTTCACGGGCTTCCACTAGCGTGGTCGGTCATCTCTGCACGTCCTCCCATCATGATCTCGACATCCCTTGCCTGCAGAATCCCTCCTCTCTCTCGTCAATGGCATTCCTGGAGCTCAGCCTGGTGCCTGGCTGTGGATCTCTGTATCTGCCTCCATCAGTCACTGGACAAAGGTTCTATGATGACAGCTAGGTTATTTGTTAGGCTGGTCACCAGAGTAGACCGGTCCAGGCACCCTCTGGACCACTGCCAGCAGACCAAGGTGGGGTCAACCTTGTGGATTCCTGAGAGCCTCCCCAGCACCCTGCATCTTCCTATTCCCATGATGTCCTCCTCTATCATGGTATCTTCCTCCCTGCCCTCCCACTCTGTTCTTGTTCCAGCTTGACCCTCCCATTTCCCTATGTTCTCATTCCCCACTTCTCACTCTCTGCCAACCCCCCACACCCAGTCCACTCATGTAGGTCTCATCCACTTCTCCTTCACAGGGCCATCCATATGTCCCTCTTAGGGTCTTTCCCTGTTAGCTAGCCTCTCTGGAGTTGTGGGTTGCAGTCTGGTCATCCCTTCCCTCACATTTAGTATCCACTTATGAGTGAGTACATACTATGTTTGTCCTAAGTCTGGGTTATCTCACTCAAGATGATATTTTCTAGTTCCATTTGTTTGCAAATTTCATGATATCATTGTTTTTTACTGTGGAGTAGTACTCCATTGTGTATATGTGCCATATTTTCTTTATCCATTCTTCAGTTGAGGAGCATCTAGGTTGTTTCCAGGTTCTTGCTATTACAAATAATGCTGATATGAACATTGTCAAGCATGTGTCCTTTTGGTATGATTGAGCATTCCTTGGGTATATGCCCAAGAGGGGTATAACTGGGTCTTGAGGAAGACTTATTCCAAATTTTCTGAGAAACTGCCATACTGATTTCCAGAGTGGCTATACAAGTTTGCATTCCCACCAACAGTGGAGGAGTGTTCCCCTTGCTCCACATCCTCTCCAACATAAGCTGTCTTCAGTGTTTTTTATCTTAGCCATTCTGACAGGTGTAAGATGGTATCTCAGAGTTGTTTTGATTTGCATTTCCCTGATGACTAAGGATGTTGAGCAATTCCTTAAATGCCTTTCAGCCATTTGAAATTCTTCTGTTGAGAATTCTCTGTTAAGCTCTGTAGTCCATTTTTTTAATTGGATTGTTCAGTATTTTGATGTCTAGCTTTTTGAGTTCTTTATATATTTTGGAGATCAGTCCTCTGTCGTATGTGGGGTTGGTGAAGATCTTTTTCCATTCTGTAGGCTGTCGTTTGGTCTTATTGACCATGTCTTTGCTCTACAAAAGCTTCTCAGTTTCATGAGGTCCCATTTATTAATTGTCACTCTCAGTGTCTGTGCTACTGGTGTTATATTTAGGAAGTGGTCTCCTGTGCCAATTCATTCCAGACTACTTCCTACCTTTATAAATAAATATGGAAAAATAAGCATTTACAATTAATGATCTGTGGTGTCTTAAAACTTTATTTTCACTTTTCATAAAAACATATACAAACACAAACATACAAACACACACACAATTATTTATTAAACTTCCTTTGGACCCCAATGACTTTCACTGAACCAATACATCTCATAATAAAAAGTATCACATTTTATGTGTGCACAACATATCAGAATACATTCTTGAAAGTCTTATATTAAGAAATCCTTCTCATTCTACTTTTAATGTTTATGCCAGAAATTGAGAATTTCCCACTCTAATATGTGTCTCATATTTCCTAATAATGGGTTACTTACACTTGAGAAGGGGAATTTTAACATGAAAATCAAGATATCAATATTCTTACTAATCAGACAATGTGGCTACAGTTTCTACAATGCTACATTTCATAACTGAATCCTATTATAATGGGAAATACATTTTTCTAGATAGTTTCACAATTGTTATGTTCACCTGGGACCAAAGAGCGGGTATAATAATTCTAACTTACATCTTATAGGATTCTATCAATTTAGCCCTTTCTCTGGCCTCACAAGCATTTGAGATGTATTGTTATCTTGGAAGCCATGGATTTTACCCCAGACTTCATATAATGAATGTATCCAGATATACAGTTTGACCTTTTTCTAATTTTAGGCGAAGTGTTTTCCTTTTTTGTTAATCTTTGAGTATTAACAAAATATACTTTGTCTATTCTTTAATCTTTCCAGCTCCTTCCAGATCTCTCTCCCATCCATTACCACCTAAGTTTGTTTGCTGTCTATCAAAAAAGAAAGAAAGAAAGAAAGAAAGAAAGAAAGAAAGAAAGAAAGAAAGAAAGAAAGGAAGGAAGGAAGGAAGGAAGGAAGGAAGGAAGGAAGGAAGGAAGGAAGGAAGGAAGAAAGAAAGAAAGAAAGAAAGAAAGAAAGAAAGAAAGAAAGAAAGAAAGAAAGAAAGATAAAGGAAAAGGTGTCCCAGCCATTAAATGATAGGCTTAAAACAGAAAAATATGGTATTCTAACAAGATCCCTATGGATGCTGCTGCTATTCAGGTGTCTATACCTAGAGCCATCATATTAGTTATTACTGTCCCCACACTCTCTTCAAACTATTCATAACACAGCACCATGGATTGAGAATTCTAACATAATCTAGTTTGTTTTATCAGAGTATATGTTTATGGTACTAGACATGCAGTATAAAACTATTAAACAAACATATGGACATGATTATATACTCAGACTCTAATTAATTTAATAAAGTTATTGAATTCAATTCACTTTTCAAAGCTTTCTTTTAAGTTAAAATGAGAATGGTAGTTAAATAGGAGAATGTCACTTTAGGTTTTCTTCAATATGATTTTGGCAAACTATCAGATAGTTTTCTATTCAAAAACAATAACTGGCCTGGAGGTACATCTCAGTGGTAGGGCATTTTGCTAACATATTTGAGAACCTAGATTCTATACCTTATATTAAAAAATAGTAAACAAACAAACAAATATATTTTTGAATCAGTAATGATCTTGAGTGTAGAATAATGTCCCTTTTAAGTCATCAAGGTCAATTCATGAGTCATCATTAAGTGGGAAGATTTGCATTGTAAGTCATATAGAACAAAATGAAATGCATTGATCCAAAAAAGAAGGCAGTTTTCACTGCTGTTGCAAGTATATAAATGTAAATACTGCATACTGATCTGCACGTGGTAAATGAATAAAATGGAAAAGGGGTAGATTTAACTGTATTATAAAAGAAGCTATCAAGAACTTCCTGTTTTAGTGCCATAGAATTTATACTGATTTGTTTATATTTTCCTTACCATTAAGATTCGACTCTTTAGAAAGATCAAATGCTTTCAGAAACAAAGTAAGTTAAATATATGTACAACTTTTAAGTTGGATAAGTATTAAATATTGTGAAACTTAAAAAAAATCTTATTTTTCATTGCAGAGATTGTGATTTCAAATGGTAGGGTGATTAGCATTAGGGTTTTGTAGTCCTTAATATTGATGAACTAAAGAATAAACTGTATTAAGATATGTCACTTTTGTTCACGATAGTTTTATGGCTCAGTCATTATGTCTTGTATTATAACAGTTCCCCCGGGTCTCACCAGTGCTCTTCTCAGCAGTTCACAAAGCCCACACACTAGTTCTCCTGCCAATGTCACTGCTGATATCTTGGGGCTGTTTATATCAGCCATGCATATTTAAAAACTCTCACCTGTCTCCTGGTGTTTACTTTCACAGCCCGATTTGTTTCTGTGGCTGGAATTCTCAGTAGCTGTCCAGCAATGCTTGTCTATCCCAATGACGAAGATAAAACTATTAAAGAGCTAAAGAAGAGGCAAAAATACACACAACTCTTAGGTAACAACGTTAACAGAAGTAATTAATCACCTTAAGTAGTCTTAAAAGCCTATTTTCACTAGTTATAGAATTTTTCAAAGCTGGATCATAAAAATTACTGTTTTCCTTGTTTGAAAAGTATAAAGTTATAGAAAATCTGTGTGGAATCAATCTAACCATTCACAAAAACAAATGTTTTCTCTCTGTTTACTTTCAACAAAAATATCTATTTTTCTACCTGATACTGGCATAAAAACAGACATGTTGATCAATGGAACTGAATTAAAGACCCAATATAAACTCACATAACTATGGGCACACTTTTTTTTTTATAAAGAAAGCAGAAATACACAGTGGGGAAAAAAAGACAGCATCTTCAACAAGTGTTGTTTGTCAAACTGGATGTCTGCAGGTAGAAGAATGCAAATAGATACATACTTATCACCTTGCAGAAAACTCAACTGCAATTGGATCAAATACTTCAACATAAAACCTGATACACTCAACCTGATAGAAGAAAAAGTGGGAAATAGCATTGAACACATTGGCACAGGAGAAGACTTTCTGAACAGAACACAGTTAAGCATACACTAAGACCAACAATTAATAAATGGACCTCATTAAAATAAAAATCTTCTGTACTTCAAAGAACATTGTCATTCAGAAAAAGCAGCAGCCTAAAGAATGAGAAATGATTTTTTATCAACTCTCCATCTGATAGAGGGCTAAGATCCAAAATATATAAATAACTCAAGAAACTTGATGTAAAAACAAAACAAAACAAACAAAACAAACAAACAAACAAAAATAAACCACCTCGAATAACCCAATTAGAAAATGGGGAATAAATATAAACAGAATTATCAATAGAGGAAGCTCAAAAGGCTATGAAACAGATAAAGAAATGAAATGATCAACATTCTTTACCATCAGGAAAATGCAAAGCACAACTACTTTGAGATTTCAGAATGACTAAGATCAATAACTCAAGTGGCAATTCATGCTGGTGAGGATGTGAAACAAGGGGAACACTCCTCCATTGCTGGTGGGTGTGCAAACTTGCACACTGAGTAGGAAAATCAATATGGCAGTGCCTGAGAAAGTTGAAAATCAATCTACCTCAAAACCCAACTCTACTACTCTTAGATATATCCCCAAAAGCTGTTTCATCCCACCATAAGGACACTTGTTCAACCATGATCGTTATAGCTTTATTAATGATTGCCAGAAACTGGAAACAACCTATATGTCCCTCAGCAGCAGAATGGATAAGAAAATGTTTTACATTTAATGTATGAAGTATTATTCAGCAGTTTAAAAAATGACATCAACCAAAGAGAGAATAATAAGATTCAATAAGACTAGGCAGTAGGAAAGAAGAATAAATTTTAAAAATATATATTATTTTTTATCATGAAATTGGCAGGCAAATGGATGGAATGAGAAAAATTCATGGTAAGTGAGGTAACACAAACCCAGAAAGATAAATATGGTATGTTTTTACTTATATGTGGTTATTAAACGTTAGATGCATAATAAACAAGGTACCATCCATACACCTAGAGAGATTAGGCACAGACAAGAAGGAGCTAGATGGACACATGGATCTCCATGGGAAGAGGAATTAGAATATATTTAATGGGTAGAGAGTTAAGGCATGTGGACAAGAACATTAGGTTCTGGTGGGAAGTGGAGAGGAGACGGGATTGAGTGAGGGAATGAGGACAGAGACAGCTAGAAATGAAAAGCATTTGAGGAGCATTTGAAGGGGCGGTATGGAAAATTAGTGCAGTGGAAAATTTCTATAACATGTGAGATTGATCCTAATGAAGTCTTCAAATAATGAGGGAGAAAGAACCCCTACTGGCCATCTCTTGTCACCAAAACTATCTTCCAGTGCCAGAACAGAATTTCACCCAACTGAGTTGTTGGACATGGGGGCACAGGGAAATCTCCAAATAACCCATGTTGTTGCTAAGACAATAGACTGCTCACCAACAGCAAGATCCCATTGCTGAAGACAATACCCACACAACTCATTGAATATATAGATGTTGACATGATGTGTACAAAGATCATTCACCCTCATGTTCTAGCGTCTATGGCACAGAAAGGTATTCTTCAGGCTACCAACAAAGAAAAGTAAAAACGAGAAAATCTTTGATCTTCAGTCTGCCCTGCCTTAAATTATGCTAGGACAGTGGTGGCACAAATCTTGTGGGAGAACACCCAAATGATGTCTAATTTGACTTAACACCCACTGCATGAAATAGAATGCATACTTGAAACCACTTGGATGACAAAAGAGCCAGAGTGTAGATAGCACAGACACCTAGGGTAAAACTGCATAATACCTGTCAAATAGAAAAGTAACAATAAAATGATTCCTAATTATATTCTGATATGCTCAAAGATGGGTCCTCATTCACAGTTCATCAAAAGGCTTCCTCCTATAGCTGATGGGAACAAACACAGAGACCTACAGCAAGATATTATGCAGAGAGGGAGAGAAAGAAAGAGAGAGAGAGAGAGAGAGAGAGAGAGAGAGAGAGAGAGAGAGAGAGAGAAAGTTATCTCTAGAAGCCTATTCTTTTCTATAGAGAGACAGAAAGGGAGTAGATCCAGATGAGAGAAGAGGTGGGAACGAACTAGGAGCAGCAGAAGGAGGGAAAACTATGGAAAAGAATCTGTGTTTAATAAAGGGATAAAAGAGAAAAAATATGTTTCAGGAGTCTGTTTGGAACTGAGAATATTTTTATATCCAGCTGTTGTTAAAATAAAAACAGAAATATATTTACTTCATATATATATGTTTATGTACATATATATGAAAATATATATATATGAAATAAAAATATTCCTTTTTTGAGCCATTTCCAAAGAAATTGCTATTTGTGACTCAGATTTATGAGAATTGGCTTTAAAGCCCGCAGAAAGTAAGTATCTCTGAGCCTCAAGTCTTGGAAAGAGTTAGAATTAGACTATCACTGGGAGAAAGGACTTTCTCCCTTTTGATTCCAGTTTACATTAGGAAATTGATGCCTTCTCCTGGGTTCTTCTCTTTCTGATTGGTTTGTTGTTGGTGGTGGTTGTTTGTTTGTCTGGGGATTTTTAATGTTTTGCTTTGTTTTATTGTTTGCTTGTGGGTTTTATGGAGACTCTTGTCATTTTAATTTATTTCCATCTAGAAGATTAAATTGTGTAACTTGAAATATGTTGTTTTTCTTGTTTCATTTTGTATTGTTTGAGGTAGTGCCTCTCTCATGTATCCATCCAGGAATGGCCTAGAATTCTCATGTCTCTTGTCTCTACCAACCAAGTGTTAGGATGACCTGCATGAGTCACTACACCTTGCTTAGCTCTGTACTACAAAACATGGACTGCATTGTTCTTGGCTGTTTCTCACAAAACAAGACAACCAAGAGGAGTTTATATTTTAGAATAATTTTAAGTTCACAGAAAAAATTAGAGACTATTACAGAGACTCAAATGCATAGACTTCCTTATTATGACACCCCCACCCTGCAAAGTGATAGACACATACAAACATGTCATAATTACCTGATGGTAGTTGTTTACATGTAAGGTCACTCATGGTATTGTATGTTTATGAGTTTGGGACAATTGCATATAATATACGGCTACACATAGTATCAGGAAGAGTAACTTTCTGATGTCTTCAGAATCCTCCATAACTGAACTGATCAACTCTCTCTCCCTTTAAGCAGTGGCCAAAAAACAAAACAAAACAAAAATCATTTTTACTTTCTTTAAATCTTTCCTATTGGAACAAGGTCATGTTACTCAACTCATACAACATGTAGTCATTTTGGATTACTCCCTCTATTTGTTGTATTGATTTCCTCCATTTGATGTTATGTGTAGAGTTTTTGTGGTCCTTAGCACATTTTTTCTTATGATAAATACTATTCTTGCATCTAGAATTGCTTCCAATATATGCACATGTTAAAAATTATGTTAGACACAGATATTCTACTCTTCACAAAAACTAATTCAAAACATATCACAAAAACTAATGTAAAATAGATCATAGAGATAAATAGAATTACAGAACTATTGTGGTAGTCTGAAAGAAAATGGCCCAAAAGGGAGTGTCACTATTAGCAGGTGTGGCCTAATTGGAGGAAGTGTGTTGTGGTGGTAGGCTTTGAGGTCTCTTTTGCTCAAGCTTTCCTCAGTGTGATTGTCAGTCGACTTCCTGTTGCCTGCAAGATGCAGCACCCTCAGTTCTAGCCCATCTGCCTGCACACTGCCATACTTCCCATCCAGATGATAATGGAATGAACTTATGAGACTGTAAGTGAGCCACCGCAATTAAAAGTTTTCTTTATAAGAGTTGCTGTGGTCGTGGTCTTCACAGCAATACAAACCCTAACTAAGACAATTATAATACTTCTAGAAGTTAATACAGGAGAAAATATAGATAACAGTGAAATTGGTGGATAGTTATATACAGTTTAAAGATACATTCAACTACTAAGTTTTTGGTATCTAGTCTTTATATTATTAGTATGCCAAAAACAATACTAACAATAATGAAAGCAGTATACACAGTGGGAGACAAAATTGAAAACATATATTTTATATTACCTAAATGTTACCTAAAATACATGAAGATCTTAACACAAAAACTATAACACACAACTCAACTTCTAGAAAATGGGTGAAATGTCATTTTGTTTTGTTTTCAATACATCCCAACCACAGTTTCCCATCCCTCCATCCCTCCAAGTCCTCCCTCCCCAACCTCCGTCTTCCTCAGATCACCTCCTCCCCGTTTCTCTTCAGATACCTCAGTAAGGGAGATGTAAGGATGATAAATAGTACACATGAAGATACTTTGTATCAGGTGTCTTCAGGGAAATATGAACTAAAGTAATTTCTGTAAGAACAACCTAATCACTCTTATTTAGAATCCTGACAACAGGACATTTGTGAGAAGATGTGACTCTGTGAAAATGCCCACTCACTGCTGATGGGAATAAAAATGGTGCCATCACCTTGGAAGACAGTTCAGCGTTTAATTTAGGAAACTCTGTGTATTCTTAACATATAAGCTACCATTTTTGTCTCTTGGTATTTCTCTGGGCTGAGCAAACCCTCTCACAAACACCTGTACACAGGTATTCATTGCAGCTAATGTTATACTTGACAAAACTTGCAATCAATATATCTTACTGTTTCCAAAAACACATACATTGTAATGTATTGGTGAAATTATTAAGGCCACTCCATGTAGTTAAAAGGGAGATTTATTTAGTGGCATAACTTACAAATGAAGGGATAGGTAGGTTACAGGTTCTGGGAAAGATGTAGCACAGTCCGGCGGTGTTCTCTGGAGAACTCTGCTTGGTCTACCTCCAGCCTCCAGGGTCCAGGAACCAAGAGAGAGGGAGCATCCGGATCTTGGGTCTTCAGGGTCCTCTCTTGGCCCTGCCTTGTAGGCATGACAGTTACCGAAGCCTCAATGGGGGTTGGAACTTCCAGATCAAGGTTGGAATGGCTACCCACTACAGTAATGGGATTATGCCCTTATTTATTATTTTAATGATAATTCTTTGACTAACTTCACATCCCTCTAATACCTTAATCATATATTTCAAAATCCTCTCATAATTCATGAACTCTCAGTTTTTAACTCACAGTAAAGGAAATATTAATTTTAGGCTTCATCCAAATTTATTAATGACATAAATATTATTCTTATAATTTACTATTTGCTATCACATTCTCTTCAGGACTAGAAATTACATATCTTTGAGTGTCTTTAACTACTCATTAACACAGAATAATATAGAATAGGAATTTATTTATTTTCCTACAAAATTTATATTACAATCTACACATTTTCCATATAACTGTAGCTGCAGTTCTTTTAAGTAATATTTGGCATTTTTCTCAAGTAGGGTTTAAACAAAAATTATGAAGTTTATAATAAGATAGCTTGTACTTGAACATAGGTGTTATTCCTCTACCACTTGTCTCCTCTTTAACTGTCCTTCTTCAGCCAGTGCTCTCAGATTCAAGAACTGTCTATGGCATCTGGAAGGTAAACTATGTCTTCATTGGACAAATTAATTATGTACTTTGCAGCTTGTTTTTTACAAGTGTCTCTTACATCCTGGCTTTCATTCTTAGATGAAAATTTAATCAAGCAGAGACAAAGTAGTTTAAAGAAGGTAATGTTTTAGATAAAAGTAAGTGGAACTTAAAAAGAAGTTAATCACACAGCTCTAATGGAAGAATGCCATGTCTTGATACAGCTTGGAATAAATGAGAATGAAAGCACACTTGTAAGTTAATGTAGCCTGTTTATACTTTTAAATGGAAAAAGCAACCAGATCATAAGCATGCCTTTTTCTCCAGAGAGTCACTTCTATTGTGTAACTATTTTGTGATATATTAGTACCAGGACAAACTCCTCAAGCATGAATCAACACCACAGAGTGCAATACCATGAATAGACGAGCTTTCTTTCTTCTGTTGATAAGTTACTCAAGTTTCTTGAGTTCATCCTTTAAGTCTTCAGTCAGCCAACTTGTGTCTTTAGTAGAACTAAAATTCCTGTTGTTTAGCAAAGTGAGACGGAGTAACACACCTATGTATAGTTGTTAACACGCAGCTTGGATATTAAACCTGATGGACAATCTACAGGAAGAGGATGGACATCAAAGTTTCTGTACTGCTGATTCCTCCCTCAGATGTGAACGTGATATTTAAGTCAATAACATGGACTGTAACAAAAGATACCCAAACAAATATTTTACTTGTGCTATAATCGACATCTCATTTTTGTTTGCCAATGTCAACAGTCCACACCTGATCAATTTATAATTCTACAGAATTATAAGAGTAAATGTCATATCAATAACATCGACATTAATAATTGAAAATTAAATCTATTACTTGATTTGAAAGTAAGTATTCATCTCTGAAACACATTCCTTAAAAGCTAAATATTTCAGTTTTTAAGATTGCCATGACAGTGTACATTTGTTGACTAAATAACTTGGCAGAGATAAGTCAGAAGTTACTCATAGCCATGTAGGACACATTAAGCAGATGAACATACATATCAGGCATATATAGCTAGAGTTTTCCTGCCTGGCCCACAGTCAGGACAAATCTCTCTCACCTGCCAGTCCCACAGCTGCTCAGACCCAACCAAGTAAACACAGAGACTTATATTGCTTACAAACTCTATGGCTGTGGCAGGCTTCTTGCTAACTGTCCTTATATCTTAAATTAATCCATTTCTATAAATCTATACCTTGCCACGTGGCTCATGACTTACCGGCATCTTTACATGCTGCTTGTCCTGGCGGAGGCTGGCTGT
This sequence comes from Peromyscus nudipes, assembly GCA_902168325.1. Lineage (NCBI taxonomy): Eukaryota > Metazoa > Chordata > Mammalia > Rodentia > Cricetidae > Peromyscus > Peromyscus nudipes. The sequence continues at coordinate 36,705 of CABHPH010159389.1, read as the reverse complement.
GTCTCCTTCCACCTTCCTGCTCTTTTCTCCTCTCTGTTAGTCCTGCCTATACTTCCTGCCTAGCCACTGGCCAATCAGTGTTTTATTTATTAACCAATCAGAGCAACACATTTGCCATTCAGACCATCCCACAGCAGGCATACTCTTCTTTCTCTAGAGAGGATTCTGTTTCATACGGTGTGATGACCATTTGTAATATCTAGATATTTGAATAAGGGGACAAAGAGGAGTGATTTGAAGTCAAAAGATAATTTCGGTGCCTAACATTTCACTTGGAAGCTTTGGGAGTTTATGAAATTTCCTTAAATTTCTGAGCCTCGGGTGAAAATAAGATTAAGTATTACCTAAAGTTAATACACAAAAAGCTATGCAGTTGGGTTCCACAAGCAGACACTGCCAAAGCCTTTTTAGTAATGAGCTGAAGTACCGTGTTCTCTAACATTACTGATTCTTTTTCGTCATTCAGTGCAAACTGGAAAACTGCAAACTTGGTACAAATCTGGGATAACTTCCTACTGTGTTGTGAATAATATGTTGACTCCTAATTCTCTATGTATTTACTTAAAGGATAAATGTTGTGTCTTCCTTTGTCTTCTGTATACTGGATTGGAATTGTTCCAGGCCCACAAAGCCTGCTTTCGCTCAGTAGCATCCTGTTTTTAAAGGAAATGGTTTTGGTTTTACACTCATGTGCCTCTCTGCAGTGACAACAGACATCAGATAGACTGATCAGACCCTCACAATCCAATCTTACCATTTTACGCATGCCTTGAAGTTCCACTTTTGCATTTCAAAATTTATTTAAAGTTCATTTCAGCTATAATATTGATAATGCTGGCTTCAGGTAATCTGACACAGCATACTTTGAAGGTGATTCCACAATTTATTTTGGGGGTTTTTATTTCTATGTTATGATAGATTCATGTGCTAGCTGTCACTAAGGGTCTTCCGAGTTTGTAACATATAGAAGTGAGCAAATGAAAAGAATTTTTTAAAATTATTTGTTTATTTTTATTTTATGTGCATTGATGTTTTTGTTGCCATGTATGTCTGTGTGAGGGTTTTGGATCCCCTGCTACTGGAGTTACAGATAGCTGTGACCTGACCTGTGGGTGCTGGGAATTGAACCTGGGTCCTCTGGAAGAGCAGCCAGTGCTCTTAACCACTGAGCCATCTCTCCAGTCCTGAAAAGAATTTTAAAACAGGTGAAATATTAGACCTCTATGGTTTTTAAAAATTAACAACAAATTCTGATATAATTATAATTAATTTTTTGGCTGAAAAATTGCTATTGTAAATTGAACTATACAGTTTTTATGTTATCTATGGAAAAAATATACACTAAATTGTTATGGACTACCATTGCTCTATAATTATGGCTTGTCAAGAAAACATAATCTAAAAATGATGTATATTTTACTTATAAGTAGTAAAATAATAACCACAATCTTTTTTGCCATTATTAATGTCATGTAGTTGTATATTCCTCTTTCTCCTATTTTATAGAGTTAAGCCTTTCCTAAATGAAAAACAATAAGACAGTTTCACCATGCTATTCCTAACAGATTGTATGAATATGTACAATAATACTTCGGTTGCAAATAATAGATGTGAAATCTAAATTGTTATTCGTGCAAGGCTTCCAGAGAATTTATATCAGAATATCTGCATTTTCTTTGTCACATTATCCCTAATAAATGTTACTCTGTCTTCAAGAAGATGATAATCACAATATATCTGAGCATTTTATGTATAAACTTAGTCAATTCTATATTGTTTTATGCAAGTACTATGAATAAATAGGTTGCACAAATTCTTAGATAGGTTTTCAATAAAAAAAAAAGGTAACCAAAAAAAAAATTCAGGTGGTGGTGGCACATGCGTTTAATCCTAGCACTGGGGATGCAAAGCCAGGTGGATCTCTGTGAGTTTGAGGCCAGCCTGGTCTACAGAGCAAGGTACAGGATAGAAACCAACTTACATTTCTTTATACCCTAATTAGTTGGTAATAATCACTTTCAAGTATGAGTAATTTGCGTTACATTGTTAACTGAACTGTATAGGTACAATATCTTGAACAAAAGTAGAATAGTACAGTATGTTCTAGCAAAATTAATCTCAACTTTGTATCAATATATAAAATTTGAATACAATGTACAAAAATTCAATTCAATGTAAAATATTTAAAAGTAGTAGTTGATTTTTAAAAGTAGATTCAATAATCTACCTTTTTATCTTATCATATCCATATCATCCCTTTTTTCTTTTCAGAGTAGATTCAGTAATCTACCCTGTTATCCTATCATTTCTATATCTTTTTTTTTTCAGAATAGATTCAATAATGTACCTTTTATCTTATCATACCAAACCCTTTTTTAGAGTACACTCAATAATCTACCTTTTTATCCTATCATTTCTATATAATACATTTCAATATCAAACCCTCATTTATTCTTTTAGAAAGAGATTGACTATGATCAATTACAATCTTTGACCAACCCCTGAACAAAGACAAACATCCATAACCTATTATTTCGGAAATGTGGATGTAGAATTCTAAGCAACTTATTGCTGATTGAGGGCACTGGTAGTCTTCTGGGGGCACAAAGAAAATTTAGGATTATGGTCAAGTCTTTATTGGAGTAGTCTGTGAGGCTGTATCATCTCAGCTAGCCATCTTGATATTGTCCTGAGCAGTTTGTAGTTGAAAGCTGATCTTTGGGTGGTGTTTGACATCCTAATGGCATTGTCACTGTCCTGATAGAATCATACCAGCTGTTCTAAGGCCTGCAGTTTCTCTGTTGTTAAAGGCCATTGCTGAACCCTTACAGCCTTGTCTGTTGACCATTTTAAAGGTGGGACTGTTGGTGTCTTTGAAAGATCAGGAGCTGATGTGTGCCCTGTTCTTGTACAATCTGGATGGCCAGTGACTGTTCTTTATCAGACATTCTAATATTTTTTCCCAGAAACATACATTAGTTTATGGTTTGTTTCTGAGATTGGAGGAATGCTAATCTGAGCATTCCATTTAATTTTAAAAATCAAAAATTACTTTAAAAATTACTGTATTACTTATTCAGTAGACCCAGTACTGTTCTCCTTCTGTCCCTTTCCATTTACTCTAGTGTTTGTGTCAATCTTATTCAACTCTAAGCAAAATATCACCAAGAAAAAACTAACTCATGGTATTTTCATTACTTTTACATGGATTTAAGCAATTAAAGGCTGACTGATCCATTCAAACACAAAATTGAACCCCATTTTAATAAAATATCAAATATTTCATTCATTTTTCCTGATAAACATTGCATAGAATTATAAATATTAATTACGATGAATTTTAGAAACCAATGTTAAATCTAATAATGGCCTTAGTACTTCTGTGGATGAACAATTCTAAATCAGACATGGATGTTTCTATCTTTTGAAAAGAAGGTGGACATATTTGAAATACTATCAGGCACCAATTCTTAGCTATGCTGTGGATATCCTAACAATATGAATAATATGTGATACTTATTCACACAATTGTCCTGGCCTATTGAGAATCAACACTGAAGTATGCTTAGATGAATCAATAAAAACTACATTTTTTCTGTCTTAAATATACTCATACATTTTTCACAGTTAACATTCTTTCAAATAATGATAGAGCTGTATTGTGGTTGTGGTTGTGTGTGTGTGTGTGTGTGTGTGTGTGTGTGTATAAATAAACCATAAGTAAGAAATATATAAACTACTTGTAATCAGAGCTTCAAATTAGAAGCATTTCAAAGCATCAGTCATTTAGTATTTACTTTGAAGTAAAATGAAGTCATATTCACAAGAGAAAAGTTAAATGCAGTTACTGAAAGTTTCATATGCAATTACCAAAAATGACATTCATAATGAAGACAGTTGTAATTACCAAAGCTTAGAAATAACCACTTCAATAAGTGACAGATAAATGTGGGTCTAACCTACAACAATAGAAATTAATTACAGGTACAGGGTCAGCCATAAACAGCCAAGGTTCACAAAAGGAAGCTCTAATTAATCATTTGACTCTTCTTAGATCCTTTCAACTTGAACTCATGTTGTCACTTGTGACAATATCTACAAAATTCTACTGTTCTTCAGAAGTATTTTCTCCTATCACACTAAGCTATGTAGAGGTCTTTAAAAGTTCAGAATTCATACAAACATATATAGACATAACAAATATATACATACACATATATGTTTGTAACTACATATACATATATAACAATATACATATGTATGTTTATAACAATAATAATCAAAGAAAAAGAGACTGTCATCTTGAGAATGGAGGCATCTTAGGAGTGATTCTAAGGAGGCTAGCTGAGAGGGGTTAGAGAGAAAAAAAGGGAGAGGAGAAAATGATTAAATTCTATGTAAATGAAAACCATTGTTTCCACATTTCCACACGAAAATAACAACTATTTATTAGACTATTTTGTTAATAAATACATAAAAACTGCTAATTACTGAAATCATACTCATTTTATCTATGCAGCAGTGATCTATTAGAAATTCCATGTAAAATAAATTTGTTTTAACTATCAATAAATAACAATACAGTTTTGAAATTGCTTACCTAACATTATTGTCAACTCGAACATGAGACATCATTGCAGTAGGAGAATAATAGAGATATTTACAAAAGATACTTTAATTAATTAATTTATTTTTGTTTCATGTATTACATCCAATCACGGTTCCCCTCCCTCCTCATCTCTCAGGCCCTCTCCCCATCTCCCCTTACCCCTACAATTTACTCCTCAGACTCCTACTGTTCAGAGTCCCACAAGAACATCAAGCTACACAACCCTAACATATATGTTGAGGACCTAGGTCAAACTCATACAAACTCTCTGATTGTCACTCCAGTCTCTGGGAGCCCCTGTGAGCCCTGCTTAGTTGATTCTAAGGGTCACGTTCTTTTGGTGCCTTCAAACCCTCCAACACCTACAATCCTTTCTCACTCTCTTCTTCAGGATTCACTGAGCTCCGCTTAATGTTTGGCTGTGGGCCTTTGCTTCTGTTCCCATAAGTTGCTGAATGAAATGTCTCTGATGACTTTTGCTAGGCTCTCCACCAGTATAGCAGAGTGATCAGGTTGGGATTGAGCAGTGGGTGGGGATGTAGGGGAAAAGTACCAGGAGATGACTGCAATTTGAAGGAGCATTTTGGGGTGGGGTAGAAATCTAGTGCAATGGAAACTCCCTGAAATCTATGAGGATGACCTTTCTGGACTCCTAGTAACTAAGGATATGGAGCCTGAACAAGCCATCTTCTGTAACAAGGCAAGACTTCGAGTAGAGCCACTGCAGCACCAACCCAGTCACAAAACCTTTAAGCCTACAATTTGTCCTATCTGCAGGATGTTCTAGGGTGAAGGTGGCTTCCCACAGAACTTGTGGGAGTGGCCAACCAATGACTGGTCCAACTTGAGACCCAGACTGTGAGAAGGAGCCCATGCCTGACACTTTCCACATGCACTGAACCGAAGACTAGATATCCTCAGACCTAGAATAGAACCAAGGAAACAAAAAAAAGCAAATAAACAACAAAACAAACCTCAAAAGGTATTTTGACTCCTTAGTGAAAACATTAACAATTCTGCATTTCGATTTTGCAGCAAGCATTTATTCTCTGTGTATCCCAAGTAACATACTTTTCATTTAGTATTTGAATCTTTTCAAAATAAATTTAGTTGGCTATTTTTGTATCATTTCTTCTCATTATTTTTTTCATCTTTGGTGAATACTCTGTCCAATTTATTAACCTATACACTGATCAGTTTATTGGAGTTCTAGGTGTTTAGTCTTTCAAGATTTCCATATGCTCTAGACTTTAGTCTTCATTAGAAAAAAAAAAGGCTAAATTAGATTTTTCTCCTATCCTGTGCATGTTGTCTTTTCTCAAATAACTGTTTCTATCTCAGAGTAGAAAATTTTCAAATTTACACAATTCCACTTGCCAGTGAAGCTGTAGTGCCCTGGCGTGAAGACCCCATAGACTGTGAATCAACATCTGTCTGAGAGTCTTGCCCATCTGTGCTATTGAAGCAATGTTCACTATAAGTGATATTTTATGCATCATAGATGTTACACATACACATAGGATCATATATTAGGAAGCACATGGAAGTAGAAGCAATACTGTCTTGAGTTATAAGTGGCAATGATGAAAGGTGAAGGAAAAGAAAACGGAAGATGGAGGACGAGTGTGGTTAAAGAACATGATATACTTATACAAAACCATCTTTCTGACATCATCAATAAACAAAGGTCACCAAATTCTCACCTCTATTACAAAGCAAAATTTTCTAATTATTTTATACTGTATTTATCACACTATATTTACATTTCTAAATAGCATATCTAGACAGCCATTTCTAACCTTTAGACATTAATAATAGCATAACATTTCTGGATATATCTTGATGGTATGCCTCTTCTTTCTAATACTGTATACTTTTTCTCAACTAAACTGTTATTTTACTTTGAATATAGATACTGTTTTCTGAAGACTCAAGTGCTCTAATATTTTCTAAATGTTGGAAAAATATTTTGTTTTCCCATGGTTTTCTTTTCTTTTTTTTTTACTTTATTTTGTAGAGTGCTTCGCCATGCATGCACGGTACTAATCACTGTCACCTTGTTGTCTCAGTAATAAGATATCTCTGGGTTTAACATAGAACCAATACATTATAATGCTTATATTTCAGTGAATTTTTTTGACTCACGTTTTTAGCTATGTTAATTGCAGCATTATTATCCACAACTCTGTGCATTGAAATTAACTTTTGTTGTTTATAATAAATAGGAAACTTAACTGGTAATAGAAATGTTTGTTGTTTGTATTTTCATCATAATAATAGCTTTTAATTTCATATTAAAACTTCATTCTGTTCATTTTATAATTTTACCAGAAAAAATTGAAGGATAATTCCACATGCTAATTGCAAACTATTTTGAGAGACAGCCTTGTTTTACTTCTCATGGTGGAAAAACATTATAAAATTTATGTATGTATGTATATATATACATAAATAAATATATTTATATATATGTATATGTTAGAAGTGAATAAACAAACAGTAGCCCTAGAAATATCTGAGCTATTGTTTTTAGCTCTTTTCTGACTTCAAGTTATTGTTCATGTGCCTACCAGAATATTCTAGGTACACTGATTGATCATTTCCATTGCTAAGAACAAAAATTCAGAAGCCATTTAACATTGCTTAATTTATTCACTAAAGCCATCTCTAATCCTGCAAGTCTGTCAAGTACCAGTCTAAACTGACCCTTTTTAAATTTGTCTCCACTTTGAAAGTCCAGTAAAGTGTCTATGTGACATTAATATTAGTGAAATATTACATTTTTTGAGTTTTATTTCTATCTTTAATTTTCCTTTCAAGTATGGTTGTAAATTTCTTGAGACAAAGGGATACTCCTTATAAATCTTTACATTTCTGAAAGAATTGAACACTGTATCTTCTGTGTATCAAATACCTAATACCTTTTGAATAAATTATTTCAAGTATAAAAAAGGCAAGTGATATGTAATAAGTATAGAAACTATTGGCCTTTAAAATGTTTAAAGGTCAAACTTCCTCTATTGGCTATTTTTTAAAGTAATTTATTGCTCTTCACTGACACCAAAAACCTAATGTAGATTTTGAAAAAGAGGACTATCATGAACTTCACATAGAGTTAATACAAATGTTCCAGGCATCAAACAATATTGAATGTGAAGTTATTTTCTGAGCCTACTTTAATCTAGTGTGAGATTATTATAGCTTTGTTGATGATGCTTCTTGACACAGAATTACTGAGTACAGGCAATTTGTAATGTCCTTTATATATTATAAACTTGAAAAAATAGCCATTAAAGAAGAAGAAGAAAGAAAAAAGGTTTAGCAGGACAGCCATACCTGTAATCCCAGAATTTGGGAAGAATTGCCACGAGTTTTCAAACCCAGACTGCTCTACATAGTAACTCCTAAGCCAGTCTAAAACATATTATAATTACCTCTCCAAAATCTTAAAAAAGAATAAATACAGACTCAATGTCAGATGCAAATATTATACTTCAGTGCTGTATGCACTTGTATTTCATTTAATGTTAATTTGATGAGTATATGCCTTAGTGTACATCCATGTCTTCTGAAATTTTGAAATGATTTACATATTTAAGTCAAGCAGTACACAGCCTTTCCACACTGCAACTCTCATTCTCCTATCCCTTAGCTTTATTTTGGTGTGTGTGTGTGTGTGTGTGTGTGTGTGAGAGAGAGAGAGAGAGAGAGAGAGAGAGAGAGAGAGAGAGAGAGAGAGAGAGAGAGAAGATCAAAGTGGAAAAATCTGTGATGCAACATAATAGGTGGGAATTTTATACATAATTTTCTCAGTACATCTAGTTCAACAATGTAGTGTAATTTTTATATTACATAAAGTCAAATAGACTTTGAATAGCACACTCATTGTGGAACAAAATGTTTTCCTTGACAATCAATCAGTTATGATTTTTTAGAAGTCAGCATGTTATTATGTTCTTTTATAAGCACCTAATAGATACATTGTATATCCAAGGTTATAGGATTTTCTGCCCGTTGAAATCTTTCTGTTTTTTGTCCTGACATCTTAGACTCTGTAAAGATGAAAGATGAAAGGACCTTCATTTCTGTTGCTCTTGGAACAGGGGTTGATATTGTCTTACTGCTTCATAGCACCGGACACTGAAGGAACCAGTACAGGCTTTCATATTGCATTTTATCAACAATGATGTCAAAGGTTCCAGTGTCTCAGTAGTATTATATATATATATATATATATATATATGTGTGTGTGTGTGTGCGTGTGCATGCGTGTGTACAAATATGCAAATATATTAAATACCAAATTATGATTCCTCCAAATATACCTCCTCTGAATACAAGTTAATAATATTTACAATAATCAATTCTTTATTTCTTAAACATTTTTGTATTCTTTAATATATATTATTAGTAATTGTGTGGTAGTTTTTATATTTTATAAAATTTTAATTTTATAATTAAAATTATATGGAATAATTTTAATACAGAACATTTATATATCATGGGAATTAATACACTGAGCTTGACATTTTGGGTGATGGTATATAAATGTTGAGTTAATTTTCTTATGGAAAATGGTAAAACATATATTTTATGCTACCAGGGGCTCTCTAGAATAAACTTTCATAGTTTCTGAAGTTATATAGGGATGTTTTTAGTGTCTTATAAAGGGTTGAAAAAACTTCAAAGTGAGCCAGGGGTGGTGGCGCACGCCTTTAATCCCAGCACTCCAGAGGCAGAGCCAGGTAGATCTCTGTGAGATCAAGGCCATCCTGGTCTACAGGCAGATCTCTGTGAGTTCAAGGCCATCCTGGTCTACAGAGCAAGATCCAGGACAAGCACCAAAACTACACAGAGAAATCCTGTCTCAAAAAAGGAAATACCTCAAAGTGGAAAACAATAGCATTTGTGAAAATAAAAATATCTTTCAAAAATAAAGATTACTTTATGCCAAGGAAAACTACTTATAGTTTACAAATTGATCAATTATCCCATGGTAAACATACCTTCAAATTTTGTATATTTTTTTTTTATTAATTCTTTGAAATTTTTATATAACCATGCAATATATTTTGATCATATCCTTTTGGTTAACATAAGACACTAACTCCAATTTGTGCTGCCTATAGAGATCTGGTTGTGAGCCATCTACCCAAGTGTTGTAGAATAAGAATTAAAGTTGTGTTACATTAGTTTATGTTGTGGAACATTTGTTTAATGATGCAAAATGTGTTGCATTATTTTATGTGCATTTGTTTAACTTCGTGAAGCTGTGTTACTTTGCCTGTCTAAAATGCCTGATGGTCTAATAAAGACTTGAATGGCCAATAGTGAGGCAGAAGAAAGGATAGGAGGGGCTGGCAGAGAGAGAATAAATAGAAGGAGAAATCTGGGAGGAAAAGAAGAAAGAGCAAGAAAAAGGTAGAGGAGGATGCTAGGGGGCAGCCACCCAGTCACACATCCAGCCAGAGTAAGAGTGAAAGTATGCTGTAAAGAAGAGGAAAAAGCCCAGAGGCAGAAGGTAGATGGGATAACTCAAAGTTGAGAAAGCTGTCTAAAGACTGTGTTGACTACCCAAAGGAGGCCTTACTCTCTATAAGGAGGGGATGGGGTGGGATGGAGGTAGGTAGGGGAGAGCAGGAGAAGGGGAAGAAGGTAGAACAGGGGTTGGTATGTAAAAGGAAAGAAAAAAATTAAATTAAAAAAAAAGAAAGAAAAGCTGGCTAGAAACAAACCAAACTATGACCAGGCATTTATAATTAAGACAACCTCATGTGTTTTTAATTTGGGAGCTGGGTGGTGGGCCCCCCAAAAGAACAAAAACAACCAACAACACCCAAATATCATAGACCTATCAATGATTTACATTCTATCAGCCATCAACTGCCATTAGCTCCTTAGCTGGGGTAGTGATTATGAGCCCCTTCCCACTTATGTAGGAACATTGACTGACTTAATCTTGTGTAAACCTTATGAAAGCAACAGAAGCTGCTGTGTATTCATGACTGTGTCTATATTCTCATCTCCAGAAGAGGTTACTTCATTTGGTCTTCCCCAAACTATGGTTTTTACAATTGTTCTGTCCAGACTTCCACAGTAGTTTTTGAGCTGTTATTGGAAGGGTGGGATATAGAGAACCCAATTAGATAAGTCCAGCACAATTTTCTGCACTGTAATCATTGGTTTCTACGTTAACTAATTTCCCCTGATAAAATGTTAAATGAATATTCTCTGTTTAGGACTATGAGCTGCATTAATCTATGGGTAGAGATACATATTTAGATGTCAGTTTGATACAATGTTCATTGATAAAAGTAATAGGGCCTATGAGTTCCCTGATTGTGGAGAGTGGGCCAGAATTAAAGTTATAGACATGTCTCACCTCTTGTGGGTCAAGTCTTTTTTTTTTCCTTTTTCTTTTTTCCTTTTTCTTTTTTCTTTTTTCTTTTCTCTCTCTCTCTCTCTCTCTCTCTCTCTCTCTCTCTCTCTCTCTCTCTCTCTTTCTTTCTTTCTTGTTGTTGTTTTTGTCGAGCTAGGGTTTCTCTGTGTAGTTTTGGTACCTGTCCTGAATCTCTCTCTGTAGACCAGGCTGGCCTCGAACTCATAGAGATCCACCTGGCTCTACCTCCCAAGTGCTGATGTAGCATGAATCTTAGAAGGTCTTATTAATAAAATCAAACCTGAGCCAGGTATTGGGGTGAACATTGGAAGGTCAGAGAGACAGAATAAGCCACAGCTATCTCACCTCACCGGATCCTCAGCTGGTCTTGCTTCCTCAGACTGGAAGCCTCTGTGTCCTCATATCCAAATGGCTCTCATCTGAACTGCTGCTAGAAACCTGAACGCTTAACCAGGTCAAATGCTTCTCCAGGCCAAATGCCTCTCCAGGGCAAATGCCTCTCCAGGGCAAATGCCTCTAGTTTCTGGTCCTCACGCTTTATATACCTTCCTGCTTTCTACCACCACTCCCTGGGATTAAAGGTGTGGCTTTCTGGGATTAAAGGTGTGTATCACCGTGCCTGGCCGTTTCCAATGTGGCCTTGAACTCACAGAGATCCAGAGGGATTTCTGTCTCTGGAATGCTGGGATTAAAGGCGTATGCTACCACTGCCTAACCTCTATGTTTAATATTGTGGCTGTCCTGTTCTCTGACCCCAGATAAGTTTATTAAGGTACACAATATTTTGGGGAACACAATACCACCACATGCTGGGATTAAAGGCATGTGTCACTGCCACCCAGTAGGGGCAGGTCATAAATCCAATGAGGAAGTGGTAGGTGACCCCCATAATAGTGGTAATTATTGCATCTATAAGCATATTTTTCCAGAAACATTATTACTGCATATTGGTGAGTATAGACAAGTGGGTAAGACTGTTTATGGCTTTTTTTTCTCCAAGAAGCCACATAGTACCTTCCAGTACTAGAAAAACTAGCCAGAGAAAAGAAAGTTTCAATATCATTTCTCAGTGTCTTACAGCCAAAGTTCATGGTGTCTTTAGCAATGGGTTATTATCATAAAATTCTGATTAGTAGCCAAAGCAGTCCTGTATTGTTTCAGGGTATCTGGGACACTCCTGACAAACACCTGAAAGAGAAGTGTTCCGAATCTGGAGCTGGACTTTTTATTTAATAATGCATGACTTCCGGAAAAAGCATTGTTTTCTTCATAGGGTAATTCCAATTAAAATAAAAGACCTCACAGACCAATAAATAACATCACACCTCAACAGTAAGCAGACCAAAAGACTATGCAATTCAACACACTTCTTTCTAGTAAAAAAAAAAAAAAAAAAAAAAAAAAAGACATCAAAAAGGAAAAGCGTAGATTTACATTGAATTTTATGACTTAAGGAAGGACCGAATACTGGTGGTAAAGTTAAGCATTGAAAGAGGATAAAAAGCTATTTTTTTTTCTAGTTCTAATTCTGTCATGGATTTAAAAAAAATTGGTAGTGGAAAAATACACTAATTACATTCCATACCAGAAGTGTGTGTGTGTGTGTGTGTGTGTGTGTGTGTGTGTGTGTGTTAAATACTTTTAACAATAGGAATTTATATGTATATCTTAGAAGCCTATCACATGGTAGTTTTCAAAAATCCTTACAGTTAGGTTTCCCCTCTAAAATTTTTAAAATTAGAAACCTGTCATTATTATCTGTCTAAGACTTATTGTTTTGTGTGTAAATGTGTTGAATGTTTCACGGGAATCTTTCCTTTTTAATTTCAGTTTTTTCTGTTTTAATTTGATTCTGATGAGAACCTTATTGCTTCCCTGGATTAATCTGGAAGCTCAGACTGAAGCTCAACTCAAACAATCCCTAATTCCAAGCCAAAGTTTAAGATGCATCTATTTCATCACGTGTAAGTTTATCCAGAAGCAAACAAACACCACACACATAATGTTTAATTTTTAACTTCAGCAATATGACAAAAATAAAAATAATTAGCTTAATTGTAGGAAACAAGACAAAACGTAGTACTAAAATGGAAAGTGTTTTTAGGCATTAGAAGCAAAAGGACCCAAGTGTTCTACCTGAGATTAACATTGGAAACCATTATTTTTAACAACATTAGAAATCCCTTTCCCCTAAGGTTTAAGAAGAAGAAATGTCTGATTGTTTACTGTTGTGATAAAGGAAAGTGCATAAGAAATGACAGTGAGTGTATGGTTGGGATTAGGGACACAAGACATTTGTTACATGTCTTAGTTCAAGGGAGAAGCTACTTTGAGGAATTGAAATGAATCCAGTTTTCACATATTCTGCTCCCTCATTCCTTCTACAAACATTTACATGGCAAATGTAAAAAATTTTATACATCCCAAAGTATAAAATTCCAACAAAGTAAATAGTCACTAGTTTATCCTTGTTTGGTTGTATTTAAAACATGGTATATATTTAATTAGTAAAAATATAAAAACAATCTATATCATTTATACAAAAACATAAAGCAACTTACTTACATTAATGTGATCTAGTAAGAAATTACAAAATTTCTTACAAGTATTCTACTCAAAATGTTTGTCTTTAATTAAATATTATACAATCCATTTTTATGATAGGTAATTAAATTTCATTTGTGTATAATAGGCATATTTTAGTATGGTAAATTTTTTAATAGTTTTAGAATTGTAATCTTATCTCTCTTTTTCTTTTAATAATTTTAGGTAAACTAATATTTAGATTCATTTTTTTTACTATAAACAAATTCAGCTTATGTTTATTGTGGCTCATGTCGGACATGGTAAGACTTCAAGACATATGAATAAAACGCTCTGCTGACTCCCCATGGGAGGCCTTACCTTCTTGTAGATGGGAACGGAGGGTAGGTTGTGGGAGGAAACCTGGATTGCCTTGGAGTCCCAAAGATGTTGGAGATGCCAGAGCTGGGGGATACCTGCCAAGGAAAGTTGCTAATAGGGAGCAGAAGCAGCCCAAGAGAGAGAAGTGTGTTACAGTCAACAGAGCTGAAAGGAGCTGGAGATCTGAGGAGTGTTTGACATCAGACATGGAGATACAAGTTTGGAGTTTGCATGTTTTTGGTCTTGCTTTGGTCCAGTATTTCATCACTATGCCCCTGTCCCTATGTTTTTAAATAGTAATGTATATCCTGTGTTGGAAGTACATGATCTGTTTTATTTTATTTTATTTTAATCTTACAGGGGATTACAATTAAAGTTCAAGACTTTTATAGACTATGGGGACTTTTGAAGTTTTACTGAATGTATTTTTTGCATTATGATAGGCAATAAGCCTTTGGGAGCCAGGAAGTGGAATGTGGTGGTCTGAAAGACAATGACTCCGAAAGGGAGTGGCACTATTTGGAAGTGTGGCTTTGTTGGAGCAGGTAGTGCTTTGTTGGAGGAAGTGTGTCACTGTGGAGGCAAACTTTAGGTCTCATATATTCCAAAGTCATGTCCAGTGTCTGAAACTACTTCCTGTTTCTTGAGAGTCAAAATGTCAGAACTCTCAGCTCCTTCTCCAGCACCATCTCTGCCGGCATCCAGGCTTTGCTTCCCGCTATATCAATAAGGAACCAAACCTATGAATTTTAAGAGAGCCACCTCATTTAAATGTTTTCCTTTATAAGAGTTGACATGGTCAAGGTATCTTCACAGCAAGAGAAACATCAACTAAGACATGAAAGATGATATAAAATCAGAGAAAAAGTTTTAAAAAAAAGTTTTTAAGATTAGGATGTACATGAGTCTGTAATCCCAGTGTTGAGGAGGCAAAAGCATGACGGACTGGACCACACAGCACATTTGAGCTCAGCCAGGGATTCATGGTGATGAGACACTGTCTCAACAAAGAAAAAAGAAGTCAGAGCTTTAAATAGAGTGAGGCATGCCTTGAAGATATAAGACCAGGTAGATACAGGGCAGAAAACCAAGAACTTGGTCTCTTGTGCCATTGTCTCATGAAATTTGTAGTAGTATGAGCATAAAATTCCCTTCAACCAAGGATAACTTGATTTTTGGTTCTAAAATATACATTTTACAATTTATGACCCACATAGGATAAACTAATTAGCTATAATTTATTACTGTTAGTTTTTAACCTTAAGTCATTAAAGGCTGTTTTGTGTAGTCCAGAATTCAGGATGAGTGTTTGAAATAGTAGTGCTATCCTGGGTTCACCTGTTAACTGCTGATTTCTTTTGAACAGAAAACAATCTTAGCTATAATTTATGTTGTCGATTTATCTCCTACTTTTGTGACCAGGTTAATGCCTGAAAGCTGCTCATGGCTTCATTTATAACTGTGCAGAGACAAGCTGTTGGAATAATGTGTGCTGAATATTACTATTTAAATTTTTAAGTTCTTTTGGACAATCTAACACTTGTCTACATGCCTTAAATCCTTTCTTTTCCCCCAAATATTTGATACCTTGCATTCATTTCTATGTCAAAGTATTTGCTTCCTCCTTAAATTTTTGACCTGTAAATTATACAGAAATGTGGTATTGATTTTCTGCCCACTTGTGAATTCCCTTGGATGACCGATTTCAAGTTGTATTCTACTGTGGACAGAGAATATACTCTCCATCATCCTGACCTTCTAAGTTTATTGAGATTCATGTTATGGCCTGGAGTATGGTCAATTCTGTTTAATGTTCCATGTGCTCTTGAAGGAAGCACATTCTACTATTTGATGAAGAATTTTATAGTTTTTTCTTTGTGTAGGTGGTTTAGTGTTTTTCAATTCTATTTCCTTGTTTATCTTCTTTTTAGATCTTTTATCCAGTATTTAATTTGGGAAACTAAGGTTTTCAACTTATTACTAAATTTTTGTTATACCTTTATTTTCTAACAAGATTTTCTTCATATATTTGGTATTTTAATTTCTGAATATATAATTATGTAATTATGATATTTCTTATTTTTAAAACTATATTGTAGTTTTAGTAGCTCTATGTATTGAAGTCATTTTGCCTCATATTAATACAGATACTCCTGTCATCTGATTATTGATTTTATTTTAAATAAATCATGATTTTTAATCATATATAAAGCTTTATTCAACCATAAAGAGCATATTCTTATAATGACTGGAAGAGGTATCAAACTATTAATCATTATGTCATCATTTTAAGCAAAATCAGGATCATAAAAATAAATATTCCAAATTTTCAATCATGTAGGATATATATAATAGATAGATTATATATACATGTATGTAATTATATATATGTATTTATATACATGTAGATTATATATATATATATGTGTGTGTGTGTGTGTGTGTGTATGTATATATAGCTATACTGGAATACTGGAAGGTAAATGATTCCAGCAGGAAGGAGAGAGGGATCAGATGAAAATTAAAGGTAAATGTGAACAAAGAAAATAATATACTTGTGTAAAAATTTCACAGTAAAGTCCACCATTTAGGAAAGTACTTAGTAGTATCACATTTTTTAAATCAATTCATTAATTTTTTTTTTTTTTTTTTTTTTCTGGAGCTGACGACTGAACCCAGGGCCTTGCGCTTGCTAGGCAAGTGCTCTACCACTGAGATAAATCCCCAGCCCTTCATTAAGTTTTTATTGTTTATTCTTTTTACATTTGATAATTTTATGTAGTCAGTTATATGGGAACTTTTCCTCAATATAAGATGTCAAACCCAGAGACTTTCTATATGCTAGTCAAGCTCTAGCCATTTCATTCATTTTTGTTGTTTATTTGTTGTAGACTTTATGCTCACCAATATTTATTTATAATGAATTCCTTACATATTTTTGTTTTAACCTAGATGATAAAGACAAATTTGCATATTTATACAGATCGCTTTGTTTTGCTTTTTTATTTTATAACATGCCTTCAAGCTTTTGTCTTATATTCTTTGCTTTCACTATAAAATTCTTTCTGAATTGGTTTTAGCAATATCCAACAATCTTAAATTTGTAGTAAAGATACAAAAATATGGATTTTATTGCTTACAATAATACTGGCTCATAATCACTTGCTATTGACTCCCATTGGAGTTTCTGTCTTCAACATTGTTAGACATATAGGCATGGAAAATATATTGCTAACTACATTGGTTCTACAAATTGCTGTTAGAAATATCCCAAGTTGGTAATAACTACATTTAACAATCCACATGGAAAACCCTACTCTAAGTAAATAATGGTGTACAAACCCATAATAAAGAGTACTCAAATGACTTAGTCAAGTTATTCCTACATAGGCAAAAATGAAGAAAAATACAAAATGAGTAGTACCTTCTGTAATGTTGGTCCTTGATATGGTGGAAACTGTGTTAAACTATACCAATATTGATATTTCTGTTTTTCAATAGAATTCAACCACATCAGTTTTGCTCTTACTATTTTTTAGAGTAAATAAGATGAAAAAACTTGATTGAAAATTTGTAGAGCATAGAATATTAAAGATCTATATTATATAAGATTCTTTTCTAGCAATATCTTATCATTGAACTTCAAAGTTCATATATAGTTACTACTCTTTATATAAAAACAATTTACTGTAGAAATATGTACACATTTCATTAAATATTTATACCAAACTCGTTTTCAACTTTAAACAACATGTTTAAGATTTGTAGAAATGACACCTTGGATATAGAAGTAAAATAAAGCATTATTTTGACTTCTGACACTCTGAAATGGAACCATATCCATCATGCAGTGCCTGCAGAATAAAGTTTTATTTGCTACTGAGAAAGGCTCAATAAAAATGTTATCTGACAAGAATGTCATGGTTGGTTCTTCACTCTAAAAAGAGATTTTCCTGAACTAACAGTTAAGCAATGCTTTCATCTAAACAGTTTCTAACATTTTACACAAATTCCTTCTATTTGACCAAATTTAACAGAAAAATGGGAGAAGGACACACTGATCTATGACTTAAAATGTTCTATCAGAAAATGACAGGTTTTGTACAACACTATTCCAAACCTCATTTTGTAATATCAAGTTAGTAAAGGATTGCATAGAAGATACAAGGAGTCTTATATTTTGATAAAAGAATGTAATAGGATAGTTAAAATATATATGACATGATTTGGGCTATGAGACAACCTATAATCAATATGGTTACCAAAGGCAGAATTCAAACATTTAACAAAGTATTCTAGGTCTGAGGAAATGACCCAGTGGTGACTGGATAGACTCCATGAATAATGCAGAAAGAAACCTATCATAAGCAATATGCACAAATGTTAACAACATTAACCTTCTCCGTTACTCAGGGGAATCTAAGTTAGTGTAGCCACTATGAATATAAATCAGTATGATGATTCATCCAACAAATTACCATTAGAGAGCTAGAGAGATGGCTCAATGGCTCAAGGTACTTGTAGATGTTGCAAAAATCCCAGGTTCTGTATCCAGCAACATATAGTGACCCATAACCTTTCATAACTCCAGTTCCAGGGAATCTAATACCTTCTTATGATTTTCAAAGACACTGTAAACAAATGGTGTACATGCCTACATAGAAACAAAACAGGTCTACTCATTAAATAAAATAATCTGAATTTTGTATCACTCCTAAGTATATTATTGAAAGAATATAATGCAATATACCTACATATCTATGTTTATTGTTATACTGCTCTAAACATAGCTGTTTGAAGCAGTCAAGATGTCCATACGTAGATGTATGTACAAAAAGACGTGGGATATATATGCACAAGTGAGTTTTACTCAGTCAAAAAAAAAATAAAAACAATTGAATTAGGTATGTTTCAGGAAAATGCATAGAAATGGGAATTGTTGTGGTAAATGAATTAAGTCAAACTCAAAAAGGCAAAGATATTTGTTTTCTTATGTGAATTCTAGATTATGCACACACACACACACACACACACACACACAAACACACACACACACATACACACACACACATGTTTGACATGAAAGCAGTTAGGAAGAAGATGGAACTGAATTGGATGAAAGCAGGAAGAAGAGAAGGTATTGAGGTAAGAAGAAAGCAAAAGTTTCACTTGTTCTCTCTCATATATATATATATATATATACATATATATATACCATATATACTTATGAATGTATAGTGTGAGAGTAGAATGAGACTACTGACAGAGTAGATGTGGACCTGAAGAGAAGAGGTGAAGAAAAAATCTGTAATAGAGCGGTGAGTGAGAGCAAACTCCAATGAACATGCAGGAAAGTGTCATAGTGAAATTGATTATTTTGTACAATATTTAGAATTGTATACAAAATTCAGCAGCAGCATTCCAAAAAGTGAAAACCTGAAAGTTGCCACACATTAATCAAATTACAAAAGATAAAATTTTAATATGTTTGTGGACTAGCACAAAATAGAGAAAGTCAATAGCTTTCTACTTTTTATAATAGGGATCTTAGAGAATAATATAGAGTTGGAACAAGAAAATTCTTCAGAAAGATATATTGTTTCCTATCAATTATTTGACAGGATAGAAGTTCTTTGTGATTTAATAACTACAGAATATAGCCAGTAATAAAACCAAAACAAAACAAAGCAAAACAGAAATGGACCAACAAAAGAGCTACTGGGATGAGATGACATTATATATTTTAGCTCATGAAAGTAGACTGAATAATCTGCTTCCAAACAAAATCCAAGACCGCATAAAATAGTTCACTCACCATGATCAAGTAGGCTTCATCCCAAGGATGAAAGTGTGTTTCAATATATGTAAATCAATAAATGTAACCCACCACGTAAATGAATGGGAAGTCAAATACCACATGATCATCTCATTAGATTTGTCAAAAGGCCCTTTTCATAATCTAACATGGCATCATGATAAAAGTCATGGAGAGATTAGGGATATAAAAAACATACTTCAGTATAATAAAGGCAATTTAGAGATATTCCATAGCCAACGTCAAATTAAATAGAGAGAAGCTCAAAGCAATTACACTAAAATCAAGAATATGACAAGACCATCCACTCTTTTCATCCCATTTGAATATAGTCCCTACAGTCTTACAGAAATAAGACAACTGAAGGGTTTCAGGAGGATAGTAATGGGAAAGAAAAAAGTCAAAGTACCTTTATTTGCTGATGATAGTATATATAAGTGGTCCAAAAATTTTAACCAGGAAACTCTTACAGCTGATAAATACTTTTAGCAAAGTACCTGGATATAAAATTAACTAACAAAAATCAGTAGCCCTTATATTTAAAAATGAAACACATGCTGAAGAAGAACTCAGGGAAACAATTGGCTCAAATTATACAAAAACCTTGGTGTAATTCTAACCAAGAAAGTGGAAGCCCTGTATGACAAAAATTTTCAAGTCTTTGAAGAAAGAAACTGCAGAAGATATCAGAACATGAAGAAATCTCCCAGGCTCATATTGGTAAGATTAACATTGAAAAAGTGACTCTCCAACAAAAGACATTTACAAATTCAATGCAATTCCCAATAAAATTCCAACAAAATTCTTCACAGACCTTGAAATGATAATGTTCAAATCCATATGGAAACACACACACACACACACACACACACACACACCAAATTATTTAAAAGCCTTGAAAAATAAAAGAACTACTATTTCAAATAGCAACTTATAGTACAAAACTATAGTAATAAAAGGGGTTAGTATTGGCAGAAACATTCACAGTAATCAATGGATTGAATCAAAGACTCAGATAAATCCACAAACATATGGGCAACTGATTTGTGAGAGAGGAAAAAGCCAGAAACACACACTGGAAAAAAAGACAGCATCTTCAACAAAAAGTGCTGGTCAAACAAGATGGCTGCATGTAGAAGAATGCAAATCATCAACCTTCACATAACTCAACACCGAATGTATCAATGAACGCCACAGAAAATCAGATTAGCAGAGGGGGAATAATTCTAGGGAAGAGAGGAGTTTCCTTGGGGAGTTGAGAGGAGTGGAGGGAGGGGAATCTGTCGTAGAGATTTATTATATGAGAGAAGAATCTATTTCCAATAAAAATGAATAATATAAAACCAGATACCCTGCACCTTATAGAAGAGAAATTTGGAAATGGGTTTGAACTCATTGACACAGAAGAAGACTTTCTGGAAAGAATACAATTAGCACAAGCCCTAAGAGGAATAATTAATAAATGGAAAATTCATGAAAATGAAAAATTTCTGTAAGGAAAAGGACACAATCATTAGGACAAAGTGGCAGGCTAAAGAATGTGAAAAGATTTGCAATAACTCCACACCCAATAGAGAACTAACATCCAAAATATATGAAGAACACAAGAAACTAGATATCAAGTAAGAAAATAATCTAATTTTTTAAAAATGGTATAGATCTAAACATAGAAACACTAACAGAAATGTTCAACATTCTTAGTCATTAGGGAAATGCAAATCAAAACTACTTCAACACTTCATCTTATACAGGTCAGAATAGTTAAGCTCAATAAAGCATGTGACAGCTCATACTGGAAAGGAAGTACAATAATGGGAATATGCATCCGATGGGAGTGTAAACTTGTAGATACACTACAGAAAGCAATGTGGTTTTCCTCACGAGAATTGTAACTAAACTATCCCCCAGGTTCACCTCTACCACTCTTCGGCATATACCCCAGGGATGCTTCATCCTATAACAAAGTTATTTGCTCAACCGTACTCATTTCTACTCCACTCATAGCAGCTAGAAATTGGAATCAATCTAAATGTCTCTCAACATAAGAATGGATAAAAAATAATGTGGTACACATACAGAATGGAGTATTATTCATCCATTATAACAATACTATCATTAAAATTTCAGGCAAATGAATGGGGCCAGGAAAAAAAAAAGATCATCCTTAGTCAGGCATCCCAGACTCAGAAAGT
Organism: Peromyscus nudipes; assembly: GCA_902168325.1. Lineage (NCBI taxonomy): Eukaryota > Metazoa > Chordata > Mammalia > Rodentia > Cricetidae > Peromyscus > Peromyscus nudipes. The sequence goes on along the minus strand of CABHPH010159389.1, from coordinate 14,785 downwards.
CAAACATGGTATGATGGTATGTACTCACTTATATGTGGATATTAGCTGTGGTGGTATTTTGAGATGAGTGTGGAGCTAGCTACTGATTAGCCATAGAAGCCAGGCAGTGGTGGCACACACCTTTAATCCCAGAACTTGGGAGGAGGAAGCAGGAAGATCAGGAGTTCAAGGCTACCCTGGGCTACACAAGATTGATCCAGTCCGAAAGAGAAACAGAGCGAGGTGGTGGAGGCTCACACCTTTAATCCCAACATTTAGGATCTCATGCCTTTGATCCCAATACTTAGGAGGCACATGCCTTTAATCCCAGCACTAGGAAGGTGGAGACAGGAAGTAATATGGCTGGGCAGAAAGAGAAATATAAGGTGGGAGGAGACAGGAACTCACTCCCCCTTTTGGTCTGAGGTAAAAAGTAAGAAGTCTGTCTAGTGCCTGGGTGCTTTATTTCTCTGATATTTCAGCATTTACCCCTGATATCTTGACTCCAATTTTTTATTATTGAGACCAACTAGAATTTGTGTAACAATTAGCTTCTTAGCCAATGATAAGCAAGTTATAGTTTGTAAAACCAAAGAGTGTAAGTATAGAATGAGGGACTTAAGGATACAGATATATTCCATTCGGAAAAAGAAATAGAGTAGATAATTATGACAATTATTGATGGATATTGTGGTGGGCTGGAACTGGAGGATCAAGTGGGATGTGGAGGTGTAAAGCAGTTGAAGAAGGAAATATAGGGAGCACCAGCTAAAAATAAGGGGCATTTGGGGGTACTCTGGAAATGTAATATAGTAGAAATGTAATAGTAAAAATATATACATATTTGAAAGGGAACTAAGTGAAATTGCCAAATAATGAGGGAAAGAGTGTCCCAAGATACCATCTCTTGTCACCAAAGAAAGCTTCCAGGATCCAGATTGGTTTACATCTAATTGAGTTGTTGGCCAAAGTTGTCCCACAAGATTCCCAAAACCACCCAGCCTGTTCCCAAGACAATAGTTTGTTCTCCCTAAACTAACAGCAAAGCCACATTGCTGAAGACAATACCAACACAACTCATTGAACATGGAAATGTCTGTCTGGTGCCTCCATATACTCTTCAATGTTAGACTCCACTATTTTGGTATTGGAAGGTACTCTTCACACTACTGAAGTGAAAAGTAAACACTCAGTCAGCCACAAAATCTTTAATAACAATGGTTTCCTTCCTGCAAGATATGCTGATACAATGGTGGAACAAAGCTTGTGGGAGTAACCATCCCATATCTGATTTGTCTTTAGACCAACTCCATGAGATAGAGCCCATACTCTTACTACTCGCTGACCAAGAAGCAGAGAGTAGATAGCCCAGGGCCATAGAGTGTAGTGGGTAGCCATTCCAGCTTTGATCTGGAAGTTCCAACCCCCATTGAGGCTTCGGCAACTGTTACGCCTACAAGGCAGGGCCAAGGGAGAGCCCTGGAGACCCGAGAGCCAAATAGGTCAGCTCTCTCTCTGTTCCTGGACCCTGGACAGTGGAGGTTGACCAAGCAGAGCTCCAGAGAACACTGCTGGACTGCGATACACCTTCCCCAGACCCTACGACCTACCTATCCCTTCATTTGTAAGTTACCCACTAAATAAATCTTCCTTTTAACTATGTGGAGTGGCTTTAATAATTTCACCAATAATAGAGTAAAATCAAATACTACTGGTTAAAACAAACAAACAATGATAAAAATGACTCCTGATGATGCTCCTAGATCAGTGCATTGTTCAGCCATCATCAGAGCAACTCCCTCCTGCAGCAAATGGGAATAAATTAAGAAATACACAGGCAGACATTATGTAGAGAAAGTATGTGAGAGAGAGAAAGAGACACCTTGGAACATTCAGCCCTAAGTAAGATGTCCATCAACTCTGTTCCCTCAGAGCTCAGAGGACCTGGTGGAAAAGGAAACAGGAGTGTAAGAGCCAGAAGTGATAGAAGACGCAAAGAAAACAAGGCCTGTGGTGCAAATTCTAATTCATCTTAATAATAAAAACTTGGTGACAAAGGAACAAACCACAGCCACTCTTTAATCTAGGCAACTCCTCAACCTGAAAGGGGGCTGAGGTCCTGTCTCTACCTGCCTTACATTCTTCTCTCAGCCCAGCCATATCACTTCCTGGTTTCTCCTCTCTAGTGCTGGAATTAAAGGCCTGTGTCTCCCAAGTACTGGGATCTAAGGCATGTAGCTGAAGTTTTCTCTGATACTGCCCAGCCCCATGGACCCCACAGCTGCTTATAAAATAATCACTCAGAAGCTTATATTAATTAAAACTGCTTGGCCATTGACTCAAGCCTATCACTGACTAGCTCCTACACTTAAACTCAGCCCGTTTTGTTACTCTATATGTTGTCACCGGTTCTGTGGCTTTACCTGTGTGCCATTGCATACTGCTCCCTGGATGGTGGGCTAGCATCTCCTGACTCAGCCTTCCAGCCTTCCTACAATTCTCCTTGTTTGCTTATACCACCTATACTTCCTGCCTGGCTACTGGCCAATCAGCATTTTATTTATCAACCAATCAAAGCAACACATCCACAGCATACCAAGTGATATTAACAGCAAAGGCATGAGATCCCAAGTGCTGGGATTAAAAGTGTGTGCCACCACTGCCTGGCTTTTATGGTTAACTAGTGGCTACCTCCACACTCTGATCTTCAGGCAAGTTACATTTGTTAGAGCACAAACAAAATATCACCACAAAGGCCCTCTAAATAAACATGAGCAGAGCTCATATGAAGTCACAGAGACTAGAACAGTATGCACAGGGTCTCTGTTGCTCTTCGTTGGGTCCCCTGCATATATTTCAGCTTCCAGTTTAGAATTTGGGGGATTCTTGAGTGTGCAAACAAGTGGATCTCTGGTTCTTGTGCCTTCTCTTGGGGTCTTTTCCTCCTGTTCTTTTGCCTTGTCAAACTTTTTTGTGATAATTTTTGTTTTATCTTATCATATTTTATGTTGTTATATTTTATTATTATCTTTTAGAAACACATTTTTTCTATTAAGATATAAAAAATAGTTTGGATACAGAAGGGAGGGAGGTGGGGAAGAAGTGAAAGAAATAGAGGGTTGGGGAAATTGTAATAAGAAAATATGTGAGAAAAGAATTTATTTTGAATTTAAGAGAAAATAAAGCACATTGGATATAACGGTGGTGGCACATGCCTTTAAACCCAGCACTCCGGAGGCAGAGGCAGGTGGATCTTTGTGAGTTTGAGGCCAGCCTGGTCTACAGAGCAAGATCTAGGAAAGGTGCAAAGCTACACAGAGAAACCCTGTCTTAAAAAAAGCAAAACAAAGCAAAACAAAAAATAACACTGTACATTTCAAACACCTAGACATTTCTAATATTTTCACCACAAACAGCAACACAATTTTAGGAATAGCTGTATTTTCCCTAAATTGAATTATTATACAATATTTTCATGTATTAAAAAAAATCATGTGATTTTTTTAAGCATTTAAGTTAAAAACTTTTCAAACAAAATTTAGTATTTTTAGAAATATGTATGTTTAAAAACAATGGAAAACAGATGAGAAATATATAAGCTTCAAACAAGTGTAATATAACCTACCTAACCCCCCCCAAAAAAGTTCTAATATATGAAAAAAAAAATAATTCAATCTGAAGTATTTTAGATCTTAAAGAACAGAGTTTTAAAATATTTTCTTCAGCAAACAATAAAGGTTCAAGGAGAAGACAAGTAAACACCATCATGAACATCTATGTCTGCTGTCAGGTGTCTTTCAGTATGCTGTGAATATGTGTTGCTCTGATTGGTTGATAAATAAAGCTCCATTGGCCTATGGCAGGGCAGGATGGAGCCAGGTGGAAAACTCCAAGAGAGATTGTGGTGGTATTGTGTTCCCCAAAATACTGTGCACCCTAATAAACTTATCTGGGGTCAGAGACAGAACAGCCACTAGATACAAAGGGTAGAAAATGGTGGCAGTCACACCTTTAATCCTAGCATTCCAGAGGCAGAAATTCATGTATTCAAGGATACAGCCAAGCACAGTGACTCACGCCTTTAATCCCAGAAAGCCAGCCTTTAATCCCAGGGAGTGGTGGTAGAAAGCAGAAAGGTATATAAGGCGTGAGGACCAGAAACTAGAAGCATTTTGGCTGGTTAAGCTTTCAGGCTTCTAGCAGCAGCAGTTCAGCTGAGATTCATTCTGGATGAGGACTCAGAGGCTTCCAGTCTGAGGAAACAAGACCAGCTGAGGAACTGGCGAGGTGGGGTGGCTGTGGCTTGTTCTGTCTCTCTGACCATCCAGCATTCACCCCAATAACTGGCCCCGGGTTTGATTTTATTAATAAGACTCTCTAAGATTCCTGCTACAAGAGATAGTGAGAGAAGAGAGGAGAGTAGGGCAGATGCTGCTAGCCTCCACCAGGAGAAGCAAGATGTAAAAGTATGGGTAAGCCACAAGCCACATGGCAAAGTATAGATTTATAGAAATGGGTTAATTTAAGATATAAGAGCTAGCTAATGAGAAGCCTGAGCCATGAGGCCTCACAGTTTGTAAATAATATAAGCCTCTGTGTTTACTTGGGTCTGAGCACCTGCAGGACCATGGGTGAGAGAGATTTGTCTGGACCATGGGGAGCCGGGCAGGAGAGAGGAAAACTTCTGACTACAAATGTCAAAAAGTGAAGAAGTTCACACAACATTAACTAATGGAAATAAGCAAAATAGTAAATGGTTGACATGACGTGATGAATTACTCTACCCGAAATAGAACACTAAAAAAAGGGTAATTGTCCAAAGAGGATGGTGTCTTATCACAGATGTCTATCAGAGGATCTGTTTGGTAAGGGACAATAGAGCATCTCACGAATGAAAAATTCACACTTAGTTATGCTGAAGTTGACTAGTAGCAAATTTCATTAATTATTCAGCTTTTATTCTTTTAATATATTAAATTTTATTTTGCTTCATTACTCTTTTTCATATTTTTTCTGATTAGTCTACCATATTATTTTCTCAAATAAATGTTTCATTTTACAAAGAAATCCCCTTCCTTCTCCTGCTGTTATTCTAATTGAATTACCACTGATTTTGTAAATGAGAATTTCAGTTTTGCAATTTGAGTTTTCTTTTCCAGGAGCACATCATGTTATTTGCTAATTTTAATCTTTTTTTATGTCTTTAGATATTGCCCCCTTTTGTTATCCATTGCTTTACACACAGGAACATATATAATAAGGCAAATATAGAAACAAATACTGCATCTTTTCTGCAAGGTTTGTGTGCAGTTCTGTGGTTAAAAATATACCATATATTAGAAATAAGTTTATTTCAATATGTAACTGATTTTTGTATGTTAATTGAATAACATTCCATAACACTCAATGTCTCATTTATTTCCAAGTGTTTTATATTAATTTATGTATTTTTCTGCTACATACTTAGACTATTCAATTTTATTCTTTCTAGGCTATGTATATAGTGTGGCAAGTCCATTTGTGATACACTACTAAATTTACTAATTAATATAAACTATAGTGTATAAGATTAACTTGTCTAGTTTGTGACTTTAATAGCAAACTTTTACATGTTTATCTTCATGAATGTGTATGTTTATATGTGGAATGGTGACTGAATATATTAGCCCAATTGTTGTCTATAATTCATGTAATATTAAAGATTTATATAATCTTCATTAAAATAATTTTCACATAATTAGAGTTTCAATGGGAAAAACAAGAGCATAAATGATGTGTTAATTGTATATTAAAATATTTTTATTAGGAAACTTTTAAGGAAATGAAAATCTTACTTTTTCAGCAAGTTCATAATTAACTTTTAATAAGTTTTAGAGTGAAACAATACTTAAATCATACAAATACAAGCACTGACCACAGTTTTGTGCAGATTTTTATTATTAAAATGGAAGGGTAACTTCTAAGCTACTATTGTACCAGACTGGGCACCAATATGTCCTAGAAGATGCCGTTTAAATATGAATATGAAAATCATTCAACTAAAATAAATATTTTTATCAGAAGGTCATTGTACCCTTTTCTCACAAGTTAATATGGGAGGGAGGAAAGTACCAATTTATTCAAAATAACATAGATGTATAAACTGCTTTTATTGTCATTTGAAATTATATAAAACCTTCTAAAATTCTGTGGCATGAAACATTTACTATGAAATTAATGTATTTGTGAGTATTTCTGTGATATTCAATCTGTTTTGATCTACATTTGAGAAATCAAGCTATCCTAAACGAAACCATGGCTGGAGCAACTCAACTTGGCCATTCCTCTGGCACTGAAGTGCTCCCTGTGATGTGTGCGGTTTGTCGTATTCAAAATGAGTCCCTCACTCACATCCCTGGTGTGTGTCGATGTGACTGGAAGAGCTAATGTACAGCTAAGTTTTTTGTCTATGCCCTCTTAAAGGAGCTCCATTGACCTGCCCAAGAGATAGCCCTTCTCAGCAGACCAGACAGCACTATATTATATCTAACTTCCTGTTGAGTGACATTCTAAAAAGCTCAGGGGAGGAGAAAGATAAATGTGTGCTACAATCTATCTCCTGTGGTCCCAGAATGTAATTTTTTGTTTGTTTGTTTGGGTTAGCTATATTTAAATGCCACCCAGATTTAAGGAAACGGAATTCAAATTCTAGCTCTACATAGGAGAATTGGTAATGAAAATGAAATTTATTGTTGAGCTAATATTTCAATTTAATGAAAATAATAAACAAAACTTTTCATCTTTTACAGTAACATGTGAACATGCTATTCCATATAAACCTAAAACCTCATATAAGTGAATGTTCTCAGTTAAATATCGTAGCTAAGAATAATCTAATTCTGCTTCAACTCTGAGTACATCAACAATCCAATAAGAGTAGGCCTATGAGCTGGACAGTGTTGGCACACGCCTTTAATCCCAGCACTTGAGAGGCAGAGGCAGGCTGATTTCTTTGAGTTAGAGGCCAGCCTGGTCTACAGAGTGAGATCCAGGACTGGCATCAAAACTACACAGAGAAACCCTGTCTCGAAAAAAAACCAAAAAAAAAAAAAAGTAGGCCTCTGGATACAAAGTTAGTATCTTTAGTAGAGATCCAAGTATGTGTTAAGTATCCTCATATATCTTGTGTATATTTTCATATAATATAGAAACCTACTGGATATTAAAATTCATTTTCTATATTGTAGTCAAATATAGCATATTTGATTGTTTTGTCATGTTGAAGAAATGCTGATATATCCATAACTTGATTCATCACTTCATCTTTGTTTGCATGGTTATATTCTAAATTCACTGCCATTGAAGATTTTCTTCCTTTTTTCAGCTATATGTACAACTGAGTTCTTTGTCGTTAATGTAAGGTATACTACTATGTAGTTTGAAGAAAGAAGTTGAAAAGAATAAGATTATTTTACATTCTGGCAAGGGAAAAGAGTTACAATTCCTGACATTCAAAAAGGGCATCTAAATTAGGCAGCAATACCTAAGTGAGGTTGCTGCGCATAAAACTATCTTTCCAATTTTTAGCATATCAAGAAATATCACCAAGCCAATTTACCAGAAGAAAGGAGGATATAAAAGAAATGGAATGTAAAGCCTTTGATCCACCATTTTTGGTTGAGAAATCTGGCTCAGGAATAAAGAGGAGAGTTGCAAGGAAGGCGGGCCTTGATCTCTAAAATATTAGCTTCTTCTGCCTGAGCCACAACTTAAGGAATGATCAAAGTTAGTTCCACTTTTTGTCTTGTCTTGCTACAAAACAGACTTGGAAATGACGTGTAGTGTGGTTGCAGAAAACAGTCAGATTGAGAATATGGTGAGAGTTGAGCACCTAAAGCCATGGTTCAGACAAGGAAAAGCCAAAACAAGTCTCTGAATAATAGAGAAGCCAATCGCATAGAATATATCAGGTTAATACATGCAGTGTCAATCAAAGGCCTCTGAGCTCTTGCAAGGAGTTTGCCTAAAGCGGGACTACCAGTTGCATAATACAAATGTCCCTAAGCAGACAGCTCACGTTAGATCTCAACACAGCATACACAGTATGAGGAGGAATTGTTATAGCCTCATAAGTTATTTAAGTTTGTCCTTTCTTCAAACAGAGGGAATATTTATAAATAATTATTGAAATAAATATAAAAATATACCTTGACAATTTTACCTAAAGATAGTGAATATTAAGTTGCAAATGTCAAATTATTATATCAAGTAAGATTGCCGATGGATTCCAGTTCATATTCTAATTATTTTCAATTATGTCTATGTGTGGGGTTATGTGCACACTGGTGCCATGTCACAGAGGGCAGGAGAGGGAGATGGGTACTCCAGAGCTGGTATTAAGGGCAGCATTGAGCTGACTAATGTGAGTATTGAGAAATAACTCAGGTCCTATGCAAGAGCAACCTCTCGAACATCCTAGATTTATGCTGTCACTTGCAACTGAGTTGTTATTAAAGAAAATTATATCATTTTTAGAAAAATATAAAGAGAAAGTCTGCATGTGGAAAAATATCTACATATGATCATATCATACATGTTTTCTTTTTTTATACCTAACTAATTTATTATTCTCATTTTATCTTATTATTTCCATAGTTTTTTTCAAAGCTGAACAACATGAAGCACATTTGATAATTTTAACAGATTATCCTATAATAATAATTTTCAAAAATACAGCCTCTAGGCTAACATCATCATCCAGCAGCTTATTAAAAGTGAGAATTCTCAGGCCACCCTATATTCCAATGAGAGAGAAACTCTTGAGCTAAATAAACCCCAATGTCTTTGTTTCATATGCTTTCTCAATGAACAGTATATTTGAAAAATTTTAGAGACACTCTTGCAGTAAAAACACAATTTAATCTTAATTTCTCCATATTGCTTTTAAATTTTGCACAGTATGGTCTCCTCCAATCTCAGTCAGTGTGTGCTGTTTGCCAAGGTATAAAAGTTAACTTTTAACATTCATTCTTTGACATTTCAAACATGTGACTATCCCTTGGCTGATTTAATTAACATTCTTCAAATTAGCCTGTGCTAACTAATTTGGGAGGAAATGCCAGGTGACTAATCTCTGTTTCCTCTGCTGATGTCTCTTTCTATTGCTTTTATGCTCCCTGCAGTAGAAGTCTGTTATGTAAAGTTATCTTTGAGGGTCCTTAAAACAAGGTTTCTTCGTCAATGCTAATCTCCACAGGCTCTTTGTGTTTCACTTTCAATTCTCTCAACATTCTGAAATCCCCCAATTGACTTCACTTCTTCATTTAATATTTGACTTTTCCAGTATCTTGGCAAAACTATAAACCAATAAATTTTACCCATATTTAATCTGCTTGCATATCACATTTAATTTACTACCTATGTTTTTGAAAGGAATACTTTTCCTAAACATCCTCTGATATTTTGGACTGTTCGATATCCTAAATGGTTTCTCTTCCTCTATTTCTGAACTGGCATTGTTCCTTAGTTTATCTTGTTCACATTTCCTCTTTTTTCTCTGGACTGAAGCTACCTAGTGGATTTATCCATCCGGTAGGTTTACAGTTTATGTACTGATTGTTATAAAATTTGTAATTTTGAAGCTGATCCCTCCTATGAAAATGGACAGACTTCCTGAGTCACTAAATATATAAACGTTCATGTACTCATTATGATATCATAAATTTATTATATCTTGTTTATATTGCAATAAATTATCATATAACTATATATTTATTAAATATGTTAAATGCATCAAAGTAATGGCACTAGCCACTTATAAGATTTCTATACAGAAATAACCAGTGTACATGCAACATACATAAGCTATATTCCTTATTTGTAAGCATGCTGATTTTCCTCACCAGCTATGTAGCTGTTTAGAATCCCAGAGTACTTTTGATTATCCATATGGAAAGTGCTGTAACCACTTATGCATAAGCCACATGCCAAGTATACTAGACAATTCTTGTGCAAGAATCTGTTTCTTGGACAGTTATTTGCACTTGGTTGCATTTGAATTACAAAAGAATATGTGCTTCAGGATATGGATCTTTCAGGTTCAAAGCCAGCACACAACATTACCCTTGAGTTACAGGATATGCCTTTCCATAAATATATTTTCCTTCTGGGAACCAATATTCTGTCCAGGAAAACTGTAGAGAATGTCAGAATGACATTTAGTGAAATTCAGTTTTGAAATGGACATGTGGCTTCAAACTATTGTCTTGCTTCAATGTATCTTAGAACAAGACTATTGAAACAATGATTCTTTTTATGGCCAAATGTCAGCATAAAATGTCCCAGAATTAAAGTTTTCCTAAGGGTTTATGTGATTATGTATGTGTGTACAGAATATAGGCATGGGTATTAAAAATTGCACACATTCTTAACTGTGAAACATTCATTTTTATTACTTTTCAATAGTCACATGGTAGATATTTTATTCAATTCAGTTGATGCAAAAATCATTCAAATATAACTAAGTAACAAGACATGAGGTAAGTATAAAACAAAGTATCCAAGTGAAGTATAGGGCACTGAACAAGGGAAGATTTTCCTTGTGCTGCTCTGTCTGATAGAACTCTGATGAAGCATGTGTGAACTTCGATGTAAAATTCAAGTCTTTTGTGAATGAAAGTCTTAACTATAACATTTGTTTCTTATAATCTCTCTGTCTCTTACTTGATTTGACACAAAATAATGCACACTTTATGCTTCTGGAAGAGCATGCAAATGCAAAGTCGAAAGGTAATGAGATCTGATCGCTGTCATAGAGATGTTATCAACTCTTTGGAGAATATGGGACAGTGTATCAGGCAAGTATCATGAGAGAGGAAAACATACAGGAAGTGGAATGAAGGGGAAAACATTCCACTACTGCCCCAGAAATCTGTAAATGTCAAGGGGGCTTCCCTCTCTCATCATAAGGGAATCAAGTTTAATGACTTTAACGACAACACTGCTATATTATGTCAAAAATCCATTCATTTTATGCGTTTCCTCCTCTCCTTTTGTAGGAGCTTGAAGGTCTTTGGAGAACCCATGGGATTGCACCTCTGTAAGTGTTCTTGAACCTGGACTCCTATCACTTATCACCACCTCCATAATATTTGATTGCTCTAATTCTAATGCTGAGTGAATACATAAATATGATCTCTGAGCCTTTGATCCTGCTGAATTATGCTTACAAGCAGATGGACTATTCTCAGTTAATGTACAATATCTTAGCATCCAATCAGAGTTAGCACAGAATCTGATTATCTTAGTACTTTGGGGGTACACTCATTCTCTCACTCTAGAGAACAAATTATAACTTCTTTTTCCAAATACTGTTTATCTTAACCTCAAGTTTATGGGTAACCAGGTAGGAAACCTCACGCGGACCAAAACCAATCTCAACAAGGTCACAAGTAACTTCAGTTTTGCCGCAATAGGCATTTTCCACTTGATGTGCACCTCACACATTGTCAGGTGTGATATCCACTATTGTTGACCTCTCCCTTCTGAAAGCCTTCCTTTTCTCTTTCACTGTGTGGTGAAATTCTATTTGTCCTAGTCTGAGTATTTTTTCTGTTCTTTATAAACTTATAATATTGAATGTTCTTAGAGTATTATACTATATTAATATCTAGGTGAGTATTTCCTTCACTGCATACACATGTTAAGCATTTCTGTATGATTTTTTTGCTTGTTTCGCATCTGTTCTCTTCATACCAGATGATAATGTTGTATCATTTCACTTTGGCACCTTCTCATTGTCTTATGTGTTCTAGTCACTGTGTATCGACCTCTCTAACATTATACGGGGCATTACACAGAGAAGATGTGTTTGTTTGTTCAGCAAATGAATAAATGGAACTACTTGTGACCTTATTACAATGACATTTGTGCCTGTGTGGATAAAGCATAGAGAACAGGTCAATGATTTACTTTCCTTTGTATTGTCATTATTTTTTTTTGAAACAGCAGGCTTTCAGCTGCCTCTTTCTCTCATTGAGTGTAATCATATCTTGTTATTATACTCTTGTCCCTGCTTGAAAGCTATAACTGCCTGCCTTTTCTTTTCTGAAGACATTGTACCTATGCTGAAGCTAAAGTCTTTCTCTGCCTGTAGTTGGATATGGAAGCCTTGCTGCAAGGCTTATTTTTTTTACTTTAGTGCCTACAGGGCACCTGCCATTATTCATTTTGATCAGACTACTTTCTACCTTATTAGTGATGCTGCATGCTTCATGGTGCCAGTTAATTTCTTCCTACAGATATGCATAAATTGTCAACATCATCCTATGTCTCAGCTCTGTATTCCTTTGGGGACTTGATCAGCGTATTTTCTTACGTTTGAATATTATATTTAATTTCTTTGTGTATCTATATTTGAATATGATTGAATAATAGTTTGATATGAGTTTATGTATTCCCATTGGGAATTCAGGTCTAGTTTTGCAATTATTCTTAAGCAAAATGTCAATACATTTCTACTGACTTAAGCATAAAACTCCCTCCTCTGTACCTTTTCAGCAGCTATTATATATACCACATGGTACCAGAGGCCACAATTCGAAATTAATTAATTTTATCACCCTACATTCTGTAAATCTGAAGGCTTAGACATCATAAACAATGTTATTACTAAAATGGATGTATCTTCTGTTTGATAAGATAGGAGCTCCGAGTCTGATCAAACTGCACTCCATGATATAAGGAAAATATGGGGCCTAAATTAAAATGATTCATTGTTATAGCAAGTTCTCAGATTTAGGACTTAGGCTAATTTCATGTGCAGGTGGAACCACTTTAAATGTACTTTGTCATTTCTGTTTATCTTCCTTTGAACTAATGTGCATTTGTAGTTTAGTGAAGTAATTGCTTCCTAATTTAGGTTAATAAGTAAAGTGCCATGTTAAGACCAACAAAGAAATTATTGTAAGATGCCCTTTAAAATGTATATATGTGTGTGTGTGTGTGTATGTGTGTGTATATATGTGTGTGTATATATATATATATATATATGAAAGTATTAGAAATGTTGGAGGAACTCACATTATAAGAGAATTCTGATAATGAGTGTACTACCAACAGACCCCACTCTCCAGATAGAAAGCTTCAGGCAGTATCTGATAAGCAAGTTAGAAAGTGGTGGCAAGTTGACACCAGGGTTAGGACATCCCAAAGCTTGATGTTTGTCTGCTGTTTGCTGAGTTCAGAAGCCTCTAGATCAATAGTCATTCATGTGGTGTTATGCTGTCTAGCAATAAGTGATGTTCATTGATTCTGGTATACTGAAAAACTTTGTTTTGTTTTTTATTTGTTTGTTTGTTTGCTTTGTTTGTGTTTTTAGCCAAAACTCTCAGACTACCCTAAATATCATTGACAAAATACTGTAGAAAATTGTAATGATGTGAAGTATTTTAGATACCAAAACAAAAATGTATGTTTTTTTTTTTAAATCAAAATTCTGGTAGCAGGTTTTGTGAAATATTACTTATATTCAACTGCTTACATACAGAAATAGCTTGTCTTGGTTTTATACTGGCTTATGTCAAACAAAATTAATTCAAGAACCGCAGAAGAGAATTTTGGAAAAGAAAGTACATTCAAGAGAGACTATCATAATAATTATAATTCTTATTGAATTGTATGTACATCTACTCTCAAGAACAAGAACAAGAGCTCTGCTGGTACAGAGACCCAAAGCACAAATTGAAGGCAAACAGCTTCATAGATCAAAACAATAAGCATGTGGGCATCTTAATAGCTACTTACACCTAAACAGTTGCTGACTGGCATTTGTGAAGGGAACACTAAGTTTGAGTAGTTAGTCTGATAGGAATTATTGCCCAATAATGAATAAAAGGAGATGTCAAGGGAGAGGCACCAGTGAACAGAAGACATAAAGGAGGTAGAAGATGAAAAGAACCAAGAATGCATATAGAGTAAAGTGGGATTGCAGAGTCCTTGAGATGGCTTAATGGGTCAAGACACTGGCCACCAACTGACAACCTAAATTTGATCCCTTGAAACAACGTGGGGAAAGAGAAAAGACGAACTGAAACCTTTGGCTTATGTTCTGAGCCCCTCCAGTAATACAAGCTGACACAGGCACACACACACACACACCTACAGGCACATAAATTCAAAACCAAGTTTTTAAATCAAAAGCAATTCATTTTTTTCAGCTTATGTGAACACAGAGATCTTCTGTGTAAATAATCAACTATCATTTAGTTCTTATTTAAAAGCATAAAAATTTCTATAAGATTATTTTTCAAAGTTAAACATTAGCCTTTAAGAAGTTGTTCTATGGATAATCATAAAAATTCTTTGGGGCTTACTTTGAAAAAATAATTTTAAAGGGAAAAACCCAAGATCCCATGTTGGTCATATATGCATAGAGGCAACCACAGTATTATTTCTTAAATCACATAAGTCTTTGAATTAAACTATAGAAAATATGATTTCATAAGCCCAAAGGTAGACAGTTAATGATTTTTGAATATAGATAAAATGTCATTTTGTTTTCTTTTGTTTTACTATACCTTTGATTATTATTATTATTATTATTATTAATATTATTATTATTAATATTATTATTATTACCTGTTTATTTTTGCTGTGTTTTTGAAAGAGTACTACAAAGTGTTTCAAAATATCCCCTCCAACTCTTTATTGTTTAAAAAGTTGGTATGTTTTCAGTTGGCCTGATACCAATACAACGTCATAGCTTAACACTAGACCCACATCCAACTTTCAATAAAGTTTGTTGGTTGAATAATTAACTCACCATGCA
>CABHPH010159388.1:0-40794 GCA_902168325.1 Peromyscus nudipes | reverse complement strand
GGTTTTTGTTAATAGATTGTTTAGCAATTTGTCTCACAGCTCTGTACACTCCTATGGGGTAATTCTACATTTGTGTGTGTGTGTGTGTGTGTGTGTGTGTGTGTGTGTGTGTGTGTGTGTGTGTGTTTATACATATGTGTATGCATATATTGCATGTACATAAATTTCTACAGTAGTAGGTTGTCAGATAAGTCATCAAAATGTCTTTACTGTCATTCACCCCTCCCCACATTCATTCTTTTACCTTTCCCTCCTATCTCCCACCCCATTTAACACTTCTGACTCAACTATTCCCATTTTACCAGTGTTCTATCTCCTCTGACCCTTAAACACTTCTCTTTATAATGCTTTGCTAATTTCATGATTTTATGAGTATTATATTTGAAACACTGAAACCCACTTATGGTACCATAATCCAATCAAGAGTCTGTAGAGAGACATAGTCATAGGCCCTAGGGGACAAATTATTACTGTTATTTTGCTAAATAGATATAGCATTAAACTGACTCCTATTTCCTTATCCTTATACTCGTGCATCCATGCATCTCTGAACCATCATTAGAGAAGTTTCTATTTTCAAGAGATGATGAATAACTGAAATCCACACTGACCAAGGTACAAAGAAACTGTGGGATTCTCAGCCCTAAATGGGACTTTGTATCACACCCTCTTCTTCCAAAGTCCAGGGATCATTATAGAAGACAGGGTAGAAAGAATGCAATACCCAGAATTGTTGGATGATTTCAAGGAAATGGTGCCTTCTAGACACAACATGGCTGCTGCACATGTGAAAATCAAAGTGAGTATAATGACATGCATAAGATATGCCCAATTGCAGCCATGACCAAATCCCTAATGAAGAGTATAATTGGGCAAAAATTCACAATCCTGGTAGATGAGACATTGGTAGTTGATAGTGCTGCAATGGGGTATGTCAGGCTTTTTTAAGAAAGTAGCCTTGACAAGCCATCACCCACAGGTTCCTTTTGTGTTACGCCCAACCTCTCCACTCAGCCAGATATCCTACATCCTTTTCTGGGTCTAGTCATGTGACTGTCCCTGATTTCCCATCTATGCATTCTCCCCAAACCACCAGATCTAGCCTAGGTCCAACATCCAGGACTCAGCCTAGTCTTATCACCCCTCCTAGGCTGCCACATCCTTGTAGGTTTCCAAAATGACCTGCTCTATCTGCCACCATTCACATGTATATTCACTGTCACATCCAACCTCTGGACCTAGCCAAATCTCCTACATTGTTCTCCGGCATCTAGTCCAGAGACTCTCCCTGATCCTTGCTATCCATTTATCCTCCTCATTGTGCCAGATCTAGTGCTGTCCCCACACTAAGTGCTCTGTCTTAGTTTGCCATACCCCACCAATTTACAATCAATCGTTAGCTTCTTCTAGGAAGATCTGTACCTATCTCCCCATCCAAAGACTTTCTTTTTTTTTTTCGGTTTTTCGAGACAGGGTTTCTCTGTGTAGCTTTGCGCCTTTCCTGGAACTCACTTGGTAGCCCAGGCTGTCCACGAACTCACAGAGATCCGCCTGGCTCTGCCTCCCGAGTGCTGGGATTAAAGGCGTGTGCCACCACCGCCCGGCCCAAAGACTTTCTTATACTACATATAGGCTTTCCAAACAACCAACTCTTTTTGCACATTCCAGGTTTGGATCACAAGCTACATCCTGTATACTAGCCTTGTCTCTTAAGCCTACCTGGCTCCATTATATCCAAACCATTTCCAACCATTAGGCCCAACCTCCCTGTGCATCCTCTCTTCTGTCCCAACCTGGTCTATCCACATCAGACTTAGAACTAACAAAAATAAATTCCACATGCCCTGAGGGCTCTGGACTAGAAATGGTGCTAACAGAAGGTGGTACTCAAGTTTCCAAAGGAAAGAAGCAATCAGCAATCCTGTCCAATTATGATGTCTATGAACCACATCAATGACCACCATGACAAGATAACCCTAAGGGTCCCATAGTGGCACAATCACTTGGTAGTCACCAACATCTATCTAGTTGGACATAAGCCCCACTCAAGAGGGGAATTATATCTAGTACCAGAAATCTAGCCATCTATACAAGGCAAATGAAGTCATGTATCTTGAAAACTAAGCTATCCATGACTTTACTAATCCATCATCATGTCTAGATACACTCTAAGTGTTTGTTCTTATACCCAACATACTCCCTCACAACAACTTGTAAATATTTGTTTTAATACCCACAGAAAAGTGTGGTCTTCACCCCTCAGCAAGGAAACTTTGTTTTGCAACAGACAGATCCCACTTCAGAAAACCATAACTAGTTAAAATTTAGAGTTGTAGAGCCTAATCTCAGTGGATACATTTATAAAACCCTTCCTCCTCTGAGACTCAGGAAACATTGCAAAGAGTGCACAGACAGATTATAATGGCCAGATGACCAGGAGGTTGCTGTGAGATTGTCTGTCAATAATATCAGAATCTGATACTACATCCATAAAGTCTCACCATCATGACTGCTGAAATGTGTGCTGAAAAACGATGATGCCAATAAACATGACACCTGGACTGAGAAAAGATCATGAGGTCTCAATCCTACACAAATAATTATAGGCAACAGAGGAAAGCTGGGAACAGGAGAGGTGACCTCCCCCTGTAAAAACAAAACCAATTAGTTTCCCAGTATCAAAGAGTCAACCTGGAAATCATACATACAGGTGGCATTAAATGGACTGAACAGGCTACATTGAGGAATATATATATATATATATATATATGTATGTATGCACACACATATACATATACACACACCTATGTGCATGCAAAACAATTAGTGCAAGAAGAGACCCAGGTTGGAAGCGAGTGGGGAGAAGTACATGGGAAGGTTTGAAGCAAGTAATAAATAATTTATAATTTAAAAAATAAAGTTAAATAGTGTTAGAAAGCAGAAGGGTGCAGAAGTTCACAGTTCCAATATGGGACTGAATTTTCCTTTAGTGAAGAAAGAAAAAAAAGGCTCAGGAGGAAAACTCCAGCATTCCTAATTATTACACTTACTAGTTTTCTTCTTAGCAGAGAATACTGTTGTCTGTTGAGGTATAGGATTTTAGAGAAAGTGATTCAGCTATAACTTAAATAACACTCTACTTCCAAAATGTTTTTAAAATTGAGAAATATCCTCTCTTATAACCCAAAGCTAATTAATATGGTTTATAATTGCTTTAAAAGTTTCTTTCTGATGTTAGGTATCAGAATAAAAACTTTTCAAGCAATTCAGAGCAATTAAGATGCTGCACATTATCATTGCTGTAAAGAAGCACTGAAGACTGCCGGGCATTGGTGGCACACGCCTTTAATCCCAGCACTCGGGAGGCAGAGCCAGGCGGATCTCTGTGAGTTCGAGGCCAGCCTGGGCTACCAAGTGAGCTCCAGGAAAGGCACAAAGCTACACAGAGAAACCCTGTCTCGAAAAAGCAAAAAAAATAAAAATAAAAAAAAATAAAAAGAAGCACTGAAGGCATTGACAGATAAAATACTTCCACCCGAACCTTTCCCAAGGTATAGACTAGAGGTTGTGCCTAGAGTAATATAAGTTTCCCTACTAACCGTTGTCATATTCTCTCAGGCTCCTTGTCCCGTATATCTCATCATCTCATCTTGCTCAGTGTTGTAATCACATCTATGGCCTCTCCTATACAATTATTATTCATACCCACCTATTTTTTCTTGATTTTGCTAATGAGCATATTCAGCTATGCATCACTTCTTATTTTTAAATTGCTTTCCTTTCGTGGTAACATTGTATAATAAAGTGAAAACAAAACAGAACAAACAGAAACAAAAAAACTTATATGTATGAAAAGTGTAATCTTAAGAAAGGTGACTCAAACTCATAAGCACAAAAATGCCACATTCTTTTTCCTAGGCAGAGCTTTGCCTATAATGTGTATGTATGCAAATAAATGTAAATGTGAATAAAATCTGAACATTTTGAAAGCAGACCAGCAGAGCATGCTATGAGCTGATGAAGGTTTGTCAAAAGGACACATATAAGATGATAGAATATGAGAGTCTGGTGGAGGCTTGTCACTACAAGTGAGAAACTGGACTAGCAGGGGATGAGGAAGGTAGGAGAAAGGATAATCACAAAAATGTCATAGTGGGGTCTAACATACCATGTGTTGATTTAAAAAGAACAAGAAAATTAAAAGTAATCATATTCTTATAAAATTCTTATAATTTTGTTCCTGTTCTTATAATTATCTGGTAATAATGATCAGATCTTTACCACTGTAAGTATATGGTTGATATAAATTAATTTTTTTTTAAAAAAATATTGCCTGTGGCATCATTGTTTAAGGTTTCAATTAAGGACTACCTTAGGTGGGGTTTCTTTGTTGTAATAAGACAACATAACCAAAAGCAACTTGAAGGGAAAAAGCTTTATTTAATCTTACAAATTTCAGGTCACATTTCATCATCCAGGGAAGTCAGGGCAAGAACTCGTGTCAGGAATCTAGGGGCAGTAACTGATTCAGAGGCCATGGAGTGATGCTACTTGCTGACTTGCTCCCTGAGGCTTGCTCAGCCTGCTTTCTAATAGTACCCAGGCCCACCACGGATGACACCATTCCCAGTGACTTGGACCCCTGTGCAACAATCACTACTCTGGAATATGGACCACAGGCTCTCCTCTGTCTCTAACTCCACCTCATCTCTCTCTGTTTGTCTCTCTCTCTCTCACACACACACACATTCTCTCTCTCTCATCTCTCTCTCCTTTCTCTGTTTTTAACATGTAAATGAACCTGGATTTAACTGAGATAACTCCATCCCCATGGTTGCATCTAATCTTTTTCCCCACCCAGAGAACTTGACCTCTGACCACTATAGTCAGAACACACAATTTTTAGGCTTTTATAAATATAATATTATGAGTCATATATGAAACTTGATTCTTTTATTAAATAATGCAATAGAACATGACTGAATTTAATTCTATATAATACTAAATAATACTAAACTATTGAATAACGTTCACATAGTGAAATGCTACCTCTTTCCTATTTATCTTAAATCAGTAAAAAGTCTCAGAAGTAAGGAGGTAGAGAAGATCTAGAAGGAATTAGGAGTTGGAAAAATCATCAAAATATATTGAAGAAAAAGTTGTAATAAAAATTTATAAAAATAAATCTTGGAGAAAACACAGAAATTTGATTAGAGAGAGAGATTCTAGGTCAATATGTCATGATAATTCCATGTCTTTGAAAGTTCCTCCATTTTTATTTAATAGTCTATATATCCTCTTGCTGTTTCCCAAAAACATTCCTCTTTAAGACGTCTTTCATTAACTGACACAGGATATAATGAGATACATTTTTACCAAAACTATGTCATTGTATTATGAGACCTTGTCTTCTAGCACACTAGGCTCCAACACTTGGAGATTATCTCTTATTTGGGGTTCTGGTTCCATTTATAGCAAAATGAACCTATGCAATTGGTAAATCCTTTGAAGTCATCTATAATTTTAGACAATAGACAATCTGTCAAACTTCATCATCAGATATTATGGTTCATTTATAATGGAAACACTCTTTAACTGTAAATGCAAGTTTTGCATGAAAGACAATACAAAAGGTAAAGAGGATTCCTATCTGAATTCAAATAAGTTCTGATTGTAATTTAGAGCATGATGATACCAAGCCTATTGCTATTTATGCATCATTCTTAATTTCACTTAATAAGCAGTTAAATTTCAATGGTATTATTAAAGAAATACTTTTCTGCAGTTTTCAATGTGAGCAGATGTAATCCCTTAACACATCATGTATATAATAAAAGGAGTACAATTATAATGCTGCTTTTTTTTAATCATCATTAAGTTTTAACAAAGTCCTATTTTCATTGAATTTACATATGTAATTTTCTGGCTCCAAAGATTGTAAATTTGATTATCTCTGAAGTAGGGAGTTGCTAACAGCAAGGGATCTTCATACAGAAGCAACAGTCACAGAAGACAGAAGCAATGACCACAGGTGCCTTTGAATAATACAAACCAAAGGCCACAGTTTCTCTGTTTGGTATTTACTAAAGATGTCTCCTATGCTCATAAATCAGCAAAGGCATCATAAACTATTTCACTCAGATCTGTATGAAGAAAGGAAGAAGAAACTATAAAATAGAATTAGAAACAAAAAGAAGAAAAGGTGAGTGGTAGAGGAAAGGAGGAAGCGCATTAACTTATAACAATGAGAACATGTTATATAGACACAGTTATATTAAATACAAAATCTCCTTTGGAAACTTCTCACCCAGGATAAACCATATTTATTTCCTTGTTTGGTTTATTTTGCTTAGCATGATGAGCCACAGTTCCATTCATTTGCGAACAGAGTAACTTTGTTCTTATGAGTAGCTGGGCGATAGTTTGCATTTCTATCTCATTTTCTTCACCCATCCCTTTGTTGCTGGGCACACAGTCTGATTTAAAGACTGGATAATCATGAATAGTGCCACAATAAACACAGTTATGTAGATATAAGACACAGAATTAGTAGGGAAATGGGGTTATTAGGGGATGGGATGGGGGCAGACAAGAGATGGCAAAATGATTAGTATGTAATGCTGGATAAATATGTTCAAAATCTCATACACATGCGTGAAAATCTCATACTGACAACCACTCTGTACATTTAAATACACTAATAAATCTTTCTTAACAAAAACAAAGACAGAACAGAAATAGGTACAAATGGACAAAAATTGTTTTGTGGGTTTTTGTTTGTTTGTTTGTTTTGTTTTTTACTCTGTGTTTGCTCTTCAGGGGCCAGCCATCCAGCTTCCAAATAAATGCACAGAGATTTATTCTCACTTGTGAGAGCCCAGCCTTAGCTTGGTTTATTTCTAACCAGCTTTTCTAATTTAAATTATACCATTTCTGTTGGAGCCCACAAGGTTTCCTAGTGGCTGTATGCAGCAGGACTGCATGAGCAGTTGATTGGACCATGGGCATAGGTACCAGGTGTTTGTAAGGGTCTAACTAGCAAGGTGGAGGTCTTTTACTCCACCCCTTGGCATTGTTATAGACCTTTCTGAGCCCGTTTGGATAAGGATCCAGGCCCACCCAAGTCTATCCTGTGTTTTCTCTCTGTTTCTTTACTCTCTAAGTCTCTTATCCCTCAATCCTCAAGAATTCTTGGGGTAAATAAGTGTGGGGGCTGGGCTCACACACATTTCCTTTTAACTATCTCTGTCTCTAGGCTTTTTACCTTTCTTTATTCTATATATCTTTCTTTCCTTCTTACTCTATGGCTGACTGTGTAGCTGGGTGACTGACCCCTGGCATCCTCCTCTCCTCCATTTCTCGCTCCTCCCTCTTCTCTGTTGTTCTTCTCTAGCCTATATTTCTCTTCCTATTTATTTTCTCTGCCTGCTAGCTCAGTCTATTTCTCCTGCTTAGCTACTGGCCACTCAGCTCTTTATTAGACCAAAGTAACACAGCTTTACACAGTTAAACACATACAACATAAAAGAATACAACACATCGTTGCATCATTAAGCTAATATTCCACAGCGTAAATGAGTGTAACACATCTTATACTAACATACATAAAAGTTACATTATACAGACTGAACAGGTTAAATTTAGAAACATTTATGTATATGTGTATATGCCTGCAATAACAGATTAAAAAAAAGAGGCAATGAACTTGGAGAGTAAAGGTGTATATGGGAGGGTTTGGAAGACAGAAAGGGAAGGGAAAATGTAAATAAATTATGTTAAAAAAAAAACAACGAGGAGGCTGCTGGAGAGATAAGAGATGGGGAAATTGGCTTAGACTTCCTAAAAGGTTTATTTCCTTTCCCACGACCAGTGTTGGGCAAATTATTTGGGCAAGACAATGAGGGGAATGGGAGGGAATGGGAGCATCCAGAAACCCTTTAAAACATTCAACCCAGAGACCTAAACACTGGTCTGTGTTCAACTGGAGCTGTCAGCATGCCTCTGTAAAACCTTTCTCCCCCAATTCTCTCCATGTTTCAACATTTTCTTTCTGTCTTTTTTGTCTTTCCCAAATCATGGCCTATTTTTCCGAGACAGCCTGTATACACTCCATTCATACCTGACCTTTATTACAAGACATAGTTAAGTGAGTTTGGAAATGAGTAGAATAGGGAGGAGTTAGTGGATTGAGGTTAGTATGATCAAAATACAATAAATATTCTCAAAGAATTAAAATGTTTAAAATATATTCTTGTCTCCAGCATTCTTAGTAAAATTTTTATTATGTAATGGTTAACATGATCACCCTTCACCTAAGACTAATATACAAGAGCTAAACAAACTTAATAGAGTGAAAACATATCTTTGCTGGCTGATGTGAAAGATTGTCCTGATATGTCACTACCAAACAAACCTGAGGCAATATCAGTCAGTGGTCAGGAGACCATGATAGATTGTTGATCAGCCACAGAGATTGTTAGAAACACCTAAATTTCATAATATAAGAATGGGTGAAAAAGGAACATCCGAGTACTATTAGCTGAGAATGTGGTTCCTAACACTAGTCAATCATTCAAGAAGTATGGAGATAGATTCTGAAAAAGGGTGCTTTGATCAAAGAGAGTAGTCTATGAAATAAAAGGAGAAAGTAAAAAATATGAATGAGTGAGAAAGAATCAAGTACAAGTCAAATGTAAACAAAATAAATTTTAAACAATGCAAACATATTTACACATACAATCACATAATTACATATGGGCATTTATATAAAAAGCAGGGATTGGAATAGGGAAAAACACAAATTCCAAAACCTATAGATATTCATGTCTTTTATATAAAATAGCACAGGATTTATATATTGTCTGTGCACATCTTCTTATGTAAAATAATGTCTACATGGTATTTGAATACAATGCAAACGCCATAGTGTTGTACTGTCTAGCTCAAAGATTGATGCCCTCCTCCAAAAATCTATATTTTAAGGGTAGTTGCATATTTTTCTGAATATTTTCAATTTATGCTTTGTTGATATCTTAAATGTAAAACCTAAAAGTACAGAGGTCTGGAAATATATATACACTAATGGCCTGACCATTTGAATGTATGTACGTAAACATACATGATGGCTATGTGTGACCATGGATAAGAATATACAAATAGGATATTTTTCTGACTGAACAGTAAATTTAGCATATAATTAGCATTGGGAAATAATGATTGGAGACTTGTAATGCAACGGGCATTTCATAATATTCCATTTTGTTTTCCAAGACAATTGTTTTGATTAGATGGTGCTGTCAGGAAAACACTAGCTTGATCTCTGCTTTCAAACATTTCCTTTTTTTCTTAAGTGGGAAATGATATTTTATTTTGCAAACAGTCTAGTATGATAAACAGGCACAAATATTACCAAATCCCTGCCTTTGGCCTTAGCTAATTTCTAGCTGGAAGACAGTAGTGCTAACAGACACAACGGATTTGTGCATGGCTGCACATGGGTGTTGTTTTTATTATACATAAAACACTGAAAACGTTTTTGAAGTGGAGAAGGGCTAAAGGTTGAGTGGTTGTAATGAAGTAAAATTGCAGGTTCCCAAGGGCAGAGTGGAAAAACAAATGAACTGTGTTTTTAGTTCTTTAGAAATTACTTTGGCAATTAAGAGGTGTTCATATGTGTGTTTTGCCTGAAATCAGAGCACCCAGTAGAATTCCCAGACATTTCTTAATGTATGATGGCCATTATTTCAGCAATTATAAGAAGGATATAATGCTAACATGCCCATTTTCAGTAATACGGCTTTCAGTCCCCATGCCAACATTATAGAAGCATATTATGTGGCTTCTTTAAACTCAGCTTGCTCTGCAAGGTCAATGCAACCAGCAATTCATTCCTTGCAGAGTAACCATTTTATTAGGTAGCATGGAAGTCGGAGCTCCCTATTTCATTAAATGGCAATTATGTGATTTAAAAATAATACTAAGCTTCTTAATCAGCTTGTTTTGCCATGTATACCACCAGGGACTTTGGCATTCTCTAGCAATTAGTAAGAAAAATGCTTTGCAAATACAACCAATGATTTTAAGGTTTGAATTTTCCTGCCAAATCAGAGCTTTTAAAATATTTGTCTTATGAAAGGGCTGTATTTTTAAAGGTTCTTTCCCTCAATAATAGAAAAGCTTTTAATGAACTAATGATGTAATTATCCATTGTTAAGTCCATTTTATTTTATAATTTTTTATGAATAAAAGCTATGACAACCTAGATGAGTAGTTATAACTATGGGTAAACAAAAAAAACTGACAAATATCCATCAAAGCATTTTGCTATTTTACACAAATATATAGAAAATTTTACCATAAAATGAATTACCTATTGCTACATTACACACAACAAAAGCTTAGAATCTTAAATGATAACTTACTTTGTTAAAAACATCAGTTGTACCTGTTTTAGTGGTTGCACTTTGACGTTTTCATACTATGATGTTGTTAAAACTGGTAACTTATTCAGGAGAGACTGAACTTTGCATTTTCATATTTCTAGAGTAGTCACCTATTGAACAATAGTTCCTAGCAGTTCTGGGCAGTGAGCTACAACTAGCTCCATCACTCAGGTATGGAGCATCAATACCCTTATGAACACATCTCTCTCAGTTAATATCACACCATGTACATTGATATTGCGCGTGTGAATGTATACACTAACACATTACTTGTGATTTAGTGTGTGTTGTATTTTCCTCGTTAGCTGTAACATTTTCCAGAATAGAGCACTTATTCAATGCTTCCCAACTACTCGGGATCATAATCAGCAAAAATAACAGGAAAGATTATACTGATGGTTTCTAGGTAATGAGGCATATCTTTAAAGAGGTACGTTAGTAGACCAAAATGCCAATAATTGTTTTTATGCTGAAATTGGATCAAAGTTGGTTTTCTTCTCCTCTTATCAGGTGATATAGATTACTGGAGAAGACATAAAACCTGCCATTGGAAAATACAACCAAAAACCAAGAGGAAGAAAAGAATTTCCAGGGAAGAAAAGGAAAGGCTTCAAATTTGATAAGTATATGTAGATGAGAGAAAGAAGATACATAAGCACAGGAAAGAGACCCAGTAATCTATTAAAATCTATGTAATGTAAACTCATTCATCTGGACTAACTTAGGGGAAAGTATAGCAGTTCTTTGATATGCTGAGGCTAGAATTTATTTTTCCTTTTATTTTAAATGTATTTGTTTTACTTTACAGGTGAAGGTTTTGCCTGTGCATATATCAGTGCACAACATGTGTGCTTGGTGCCTCTGGAGGTCAGAAGAAGATCTGGAGTTACAGATAGTTTTCAACCAACATGTGAATGCTTGAAACTGAACCTAGATCCTCTGCAAGAGCAACAAGTGCTCTTAACTGCTGAGCCATCTCTTCAGCTTCCATGAATCCAGAATTTGAACTTAAAATAAAAATTACTAACTGTTAAAGATCCACATTGTCTGGTTACAGGACTTTGGTAGTATATACTTATTGTGTCCTATTTTATTATGTTTATGCCAGACCCTAAGTATCCATGGCTTCACCATTACAAATTTAACCAAAATCAACCTAAAGTTTATCTTTAATTATACGTATTTTTCCTTTTTTAATCATTTTCTAAACTATACAGTCAATTATCTATTTCCACAACATTCATATTTTATTATTTATTTTTATGCACATTGGTGTGTTGCTTGTGTGTCTGTCTGTGTGAGAGTATTGGGTACCCTGATACTAGAGTTACAGACAGTTGTGAGCTCCCATGGGTGTACTGGGAATTGCACCCAAGTCCTCTGGAAGAGCAGCCAGTTCTCTCAATCCCTGAGCTATCTCTCCAGCCTCTCATATTTTATTATGTATAAGTAACCTGAGATGATTTCAAGTATTCAGCAAGCTATACACAGGTATTATGCCAATGCTACATTAGTAAACAGTAATTGTACATTTAGAGATATTTGTATCTGAAGGAGGTCCAGGAACAAATTTCCCAGAGGGAACTTTTAACTTAATGATGATTTAATTATCACTCAAAACAAAGTTAACCACAAATTATTCTCTTCTAAATTTACAAATTAAACAGGCAGATAACATTCTTGAAATTACAGATTATCAAAAGCAGATTTAATTGTGGATAGTGAACTGATGGTCTCTTTAGCCCAAATAAGCATTTATGTATTTCTTATAAAGTATATATACTTACATATGAACATAAATACACAAATACAGTACACATATATATAACTATATGTAAATATACATATGTAGATAAACTGTAGCCACTTTATCACAAATAAGGACACATGCAATTTCAAATTGAAAATATGCAGATATTAAATCTAAACAATAGAAAAAATTAACAAGGAGATATAAAACCAGTAAAAATTATAATTGTAATGTATTTAATAAAAATATCTTAGTTGCATATGCTTTGGTCCCCTGAAACATAAGTACTTATGGAAACCAATGGAGTGCAAAATACATTAACAAAAGTATTTTGAAATTTAATGATTTAATTAAATTAATGAAATTTAATGATGACTGAACCCATGGAATGAGTATACAAACTAGAGAAAATGATTTCTGGGCTGAAGAACAAAAACAACATGACTAATTTATCAGGGTATGTACTCAGCGAAATACAAATAAAATATTAAACTTGATATTATCTACTTCAATTTCTGAATATGAAAATTAAAACAAACTAAAAAAGTAAAAACTCATGAAACAAAAAAAAATCACCTAAGCAAAACAAAAATATACACAAAAACCAAACAAACAAACTAAAATATGAAGTACATTTTATGTTGGCCTGCTGTGGGATATCTTTCTGTATGCTGTGAATAAGTGTTGCTCTGATTGGTTAATAAATAAAGCCTCATTGGCTTATGGCAGGGCAGGATGGAATCAGGCGGGGAAATTCAAAAGAGATAGAGGAGAAAGGAGTCGGGTGAAGGGATGCCAAACCACCACCCAAGGAGCAACATGTATTGGGATGGAGGTAAAGCCACGGAACACATGGCAATAGATAAATAGAAACAGGTTAATTTAAGATGAAAGAGCAAGCTAGCAAGAACCTGCCATAGGCCATACAGTTGGTAATTAATATAAGCCTCTGAGTGATTGTTTTATAATCAGCTGTGGGACTGTGGGGCCGGGTGGGACTGGAGAAACTTCTGGCTACACTGGTCAAAAATCCTGGGCATGGTGCCTGCCCTATAGTGTGGTTGATATACCCAGGGACACTCCCTTGGATAAATCTCATTTTCTATATTTCAGCAGGTATCAATTACATACCGCTTCTTTGTCAGGAAATGGGGCTTTGTGGCATTTTGCCCGACTCAGTGTTGGAATTTTGTCTTGTTTGAACCTGCGCAGGTCTTAGGCATCCTGTCACAGTCTCTGTGAATCTATCCTGCTGTGTCTGCAAGGCACTGTTCTCTTGGAGTCATCCACCACTTCTGGCTCTTGCAATATTTCTGCCTCTTCTTCCACATTATCTGTGAACATTGAGGGAAGCCATTTGATGAAGAAATTCCATTTAGGGCTGAGTTCTCCAAAGTCTCTCACTATTTTAACATTGTCAAGCTGTGGATCACTGCGTTAATTACAATCTACTGCTTAGAAGAAGACTCTCAGATTAGGGTTGAGTGATGCTCTGATTTATGGGCATAGCAATATTTTATAAGTTATTTTTATTGCTATACTCATTTAACATAATAATAGCAATAGGTGTTCCTCATAGGCTCATGGCCTATCTAGTCTCAATGTTCTTGGCTGCTTTTGCAGTAACAAAGTTTGGTTCATTACTTCCACAACATTTATGCCACTATTATACCAGTATATCTTGCAGACAAATGTTATAAGTAGTAGAGTTTGTTAATGGGTGATAATCATGTTTATTTTTCTCTTCCAATACCATGCAAAGTATCTTCCAGAATCATGAACTCTATTCAGTAGTATTGAAGCTTCAAACTAGGCACCAGCTCAATTTCTCTATGTTAGATAAAATAAGGAAGTTGTGCCTTCACCAATGAGACTTTACTGTCAGAGTTTGGAGAGTACTCAATGGCCTTATATTTGAGGGAGCCTATGGATGCTTTTGTCAATGACTCAAATCAATGTAACCCGTTCCTGGCAACTGGAAATTTCCTAGGTGGTATACAATGTCTAGTGATGAGATTGTCCCTTACATTATATGAGATTCCATTTAACTTCCTTTCATATATGTATATATTTCAGGAAGTTACTACATTACTTGGTCTCCATATGATTTTCAAAGTTCTTTAATGTTAGTTGTCCCATCTGATGTTATCTCTCATGCCTTGCTCTCCCATTCTCCTCCCCACTTAATTCTGCTTTCTCCTTTAGCTCTCTCATATATATGTGTGTGTGTGCATGTGTGTGTGTGCGCGCGCGTGCGTGCGTGCGTGCGTGTGTGTGTGTGTGTGTGTGTGTGTGTGTGTGTGTGTGTGTTTATCTTAAGGTATGAATGTTCTGCTTGCATGTATGCCTGCATGCCAGAAGAGGGCATGAGATCCCATTACAGATGGTTGTGAGCCACCATGTGGTTGCTGGGAATTGAATTCAGGACCTCTGGAAGAGCAGCCAGTGCTATTAACTGCTGAGCCATCCCTCCAGCCTCTTTTATCAATAATCATTATTTCACCTTCCTTGGGAGATTCGCTGTTCTTCCTTGTTTCTTTCCTAGGTACCTAATCTCTGTGGCTAGTAGATTCAAATGAACATATCTACAATTTAAAATCTAAAATCTACATAGAAGAGAAAATATGTAACTAAACTTAAATTAATTTTAAATTCAATATGTAACGTCATCTGTTCCTCTACAGACTATTTTATATGGAGGTATCATGTGGGGGTATTGTGTTCCCCAAAATATTGTGTATGCTAATAAACTTATCTGGGGTCAGAGAACAGGACAGCCACAATATTAAACATAGAGGTTAGGCAGTGGTAGCATACGCCTTTAATCCTAGCATTTCAGAGACAGAAATCCCTCTGGATCTCTGTGAGTTCAAGGCCACATTGGAAACGGCCAGGCACGGTGATACACACCTTTAATCCCAGAAAGCCACACCTTTAATCCCAGGGAGTGGTGGTAGAAAGCAGAAAGGTATATAAGGCGTGAGGACCAGAAACTAGAAGCATTTGGCCTGGAGAAGCGGCCTGGAGAAGCATGTGGCTGGTTAAGCTTTCAGGCTTCTAGCAGCAGTTCAGCTGAGACCCATTCTGGATGAGGGCTCGGGGCATCCAGTCTGAGGAAACAAGACCAGCTGAGGATTCATCGAGGTGAGATAGCTGTGGCTTATTCTGTCTCTCTGACCTTCCAGTGTTCACCCAAATACCCGGCTCAGGTTTGATTTTATTAATAAGAACTTTTAAGACTCATGCTACAGTATCATTATACATTATTCTAGTTTGGGTACCTCAGCTTTCCCCACCTTTGGCCCCTTTGCTTCCCCATTCTTTTCCGCATTTTCTTCCCATATCATTGATGCATATACTTTCATGACACACATTATCCACTCTTTTGCTCCACCCCATTATTTTTTCTCCCTTAATTTTCATTGTAAGTAAATCGGTTTTTTTGTTTTGGTTTTTGAGACAGGGTTTCTCTGTGTAGCTTTGCGCCTTTCCTGGAACTCACTTTGTAGACCAGGCTGGCCTCAAACTCACAGAGATCCGCCTGCCTCTGCCTCCCAAGAGCTGGGATTAAAGGCGTGCACCTCCAACGCCCAGCCAGTAAATCATTTTTTAATTTTCTTTTCTGAGATACAAAACAAAATTTGTCAAGAAGATATTCTCCTGGTTTGTGAGTGTTCTAAGCTTTCATTGATATATAGAGGTTTATGTGTTCTTTAAAGATATTCAAAACATTACCTATTTTTTAAAGAAAATATTATTCATATGATTATAATTATAATTAATAACATATACAAAATATGTACTTTACATATTTTTTTTGGTTTTTTGAGACAGGGTTTCTCTGTGTAGCTTTGCGCCTTTCCTGGAGCTCACTTGGTAGCCCAGGCTGGCCTCGAACTCACAGAGATCCGCCTGCCTCTGCCTCCTGAGTGCTGGGATTAAAGGCGTGTGCCACCAACGCCCAGCTTACATAAATTTAAAGATAGTTCAGGAATTTTATAACTAATTTTTAATGCTACTGTGCATATAGTGAAATCTTATAAATTAAACTTATTAAAAATGGTATTTACATTTTACAAAGACTATAAAATATAAAAAATATTAAACAAGAACTAAGAAAAATAACATTTTGTTGTAGGACTTTCTTGATGGACTTTCTTTTGAGACCACCAGATCCCAATAATGACATGAAGACTTATTATTAATTATGAAAGCTTGGCCTTTGGTTTAGGTTTGTCCCAACTAGCTCTTATAACTTAAATTAACTTGTTTCTATTCATCTACATTCTACCATGTGGCTAGTTACATATCTTCCATAATGTATATCTGACTTCCTCAGTGTCTTGCTGGCATCTCCCATCCAGCTAGAAGCATTCCTAGTTCCTCTCTCTCCCTGGAAATCCTGCCTAGCTACTGAATATTCAGTTCTTTATTGAACAAATCAGGTACCTTAGGCAAGTGAGGCAAAACATAAATACAACTTCACACAGTGTAAACAAATATCCTGCAATGATATTTATAAGGAAATATATATTCATTTAATATCTCAAAATAATTATTTACTGTTTATTATATAATTATTGGAATATTAATATAACTAAATAGACCTTTGCCAGAATAATTAATTTCAACAATACGTATTGTGTCAAATTTTCTTCATAAAAAATCCCATAAACTATATGTATTTTTCTAGTATAATTGTAGGGACTTAGTATAATTTTATGTAATGATTTGGGATCCTCTATATTCTTGCCTTTCCCCCTACAAGTCAATAAGTCAGTGTATTTGTTCTCTCTCTCTCTCTCTCTCTCTCTCTCTCTCTCTCCCTCCCTCCCTCCCTCTCTCTGATAAACATATTGCTTTTCATTTTGCTTAAATACGAGATGCCCTAGGAATGGCACTCATCAAAGGGCGTTCTGTTGTCTCTGATCTCACCTTCTTTCCTTTTCAGCAGCTATCATGACTGCAAAGTGACAGAAGAGCTACAGTTTATTTTTGGCAGACATTGGAGCTCCACGTTGCAACATGTGAATACTAAGGTGTTGGGGGGATGGGTATGAAGCCACAATCACTTGTTCATATCAACACAGCAGTGAATTCATTATGTTTCATTTCATTAATTTTACAGTGCTGAAATGAACCTTTAAAAAGTGTCTTGTAGGAGCATTTTAGAAGTAAAAATATGAGCTACAAGTTATTTCATAAATTACTTTATGCCAGAACATACAATGATACAAGTTATAAAACATATTGCCACTTTATAAACTGTCTCACTAGAGTTGAAATAATGATTTCGTTCATTAAAAAATCTCTAAGCAGATAATATTCTTTATTTACATGAATGTTTATTTTTAACCTAAGTGCGTAACCAAAAATAGAGATTCAATGATAATTATTCTGAAATCAAAATCATTGGCTTCGATAGGTAGACCTGTAAGATCTGCAGGCTGCTGTGAAATTGCTTCAAACAGCAAGTCAATTTATCCAGCTATCAAGAGGAATAGGTTGCTCATAATGAATCCTGGCAGGTGCACTAGAAACCAAGTTGCTTAAAATCAGATAATCCATGAGACGGTTATTGATTTTTCTAGTGCTGAAAAAATTGCTGAAATTTTCTAAACCAACACTTCACTGTCAACATTTTTGGTGCAATGTCTCTTGTTATTCCACAGAATAGATGGACATGCAGATAATAATTTCATGCATGGAAGACTGCAGCGTTCCTGAGTAACCCAAAGACTACATATTTTATGTATGTATGTATGTATGTATGTATGTATGTATGTATGTATGTATGTGTGTATATGTGTGTGTGTGTGTCTGGTTGTGTATGTATGTATATATATGTATATATGTGTGTGTAAAAATACATTTAAAAAGAAGATGTGTTATATTTAACTAATATTTTAGAGTAAAAACAATGCCAAATTCAAAATCTTTTAAGGTCAAACAATTTACTATACTTTTGTTTTGAAACAGATAAAATTAAGCAATCATTTATTAACCTGAACTGGTTAGCTCTCACTTTGTAACAGATTGTCTCTAAACTTAGCTTGAAAGCCAACTATTTGTATGTCTGAATTTTGGCAATGTCTTTCTTGGGTGTTTCTGACTCTGAGAATCTAGTGATGCTTTTGTGAAGATGCTGGCTGATACTACAGCCATCTGAAAACTTATTTTGGGAGACAAGTGCCCCTTCCAGGATGGATTGTAGCCAGGAGCCCCCAATTTCTTTGCCACATGGAACTCTCCACAGGGATGCCTGAGTGTCCTTATGATACGGCAGCTGGTTTTCTCAGAGCAAATGATCCAAGAGAAAAAAAGCATAGAAAACATCACAATGCCTTTTATATCTCTGCTCAGAAGCCATATACCACCACATATACCATTTTATGTTGGTAATACAGAACAAAATTAACACCTCGTATAATAGACATACACAATGTTGCAAATACCAAAATCCAAGGGGATTGAGGGAAGGTATAATGGAATTGGTCTATCACACTATTCAGCATATTCTACCTCAATTCTGGGGTATAATGTATAATTTAACACTGAGAATGTTCTGCTTCTCTGAGGAACTTCTAAAGAGCAGTATAAAATTGATTATTTTTACTTCAATTTTTTGTTTCATGAAATTAGAGACATGTGAAACTCCATTCTACTTATTAGGTTAACAATTTAAGTCTGAGTTTTTATGCTTTTGTCTGATGTTGGTATTCCCAATATTTATTTGTTTTGATAGTGGACTGGTAACGTTTTATTGCAGTTCAGTGAGGGTAAAATATTTTATTTAGAATCACACAACATTAACTGTATACTTTTTATAGACAGTTAAGGAAGCATAGAAAGAATAGTACACTATACTACCATTGCTTAGTTTATTAGGTCAAATAGAGATGCATTGCAATCATATGATAAATTCCCATCTTTTGTCATAATATTCTACAATAAGAATATCTCAATTTTTATTAGAATTTAATTAAAATATCATATAAAAGTTCTAGTTTCAGTTCAGAAAAGTAAAGACTTAGACATTCTCTTTTTTTTCCTTTCGTTTTTATTTTATAATTTAATTTAATTTTATATATCAGCCACGGATTCCCCCTCCCACCCACTCCCCCCTCCTCCCCAGCCCACCCTCATTCCCATCTCCTCCATGGCAAAGACTCCCCTGGAGATTGAGTTCAACCTGGTAGATTCAGTCCAGGCAGGTCCAGTCCCCTCCTCCCAGGCTGAGCCAAGTGTCCCTGCATAAGCCCCAGGTTCCAAACAGCCAGCACATGCACTAAGGACAGGTCCCGGTCCCACTGCCTGGATGCCTCCCAAACAGATCAAGCTAATCAACTGTCTCACTTATCCAGAGGGCCTGATCCAGTTGGGGGGTCCTCAGCCATTGGTTCATAGTTCATGTGTTTCCATTCGTTTGGCTATTTGTCCCTGTGCTTTTTTCCAACCTTGGTCTCAACAATTCTCGTTCATACAAACCCTCCTCTTTCTCACCAATTGGACTCCTGGAGCTCCAACTGGGGCCTGGCCGTGGATCTCTGCATCTGGTTCCCTCAGTCATTGGATGAGGTTTCTAACGACTCTGAGATACCATCTTACACCTGTCAGAATGGCTAAGATAAAAAATACTGAAGACAGTTTATACTGGAGAGGATGTGGAGCTAGGGGAACTCTCATCCACTGCTGGTGGGAATGCAAGCTTGTACAACCACTTTGGAAATCAATATGGCCCTATCTTAGAAAATTGGGAATCAATCTCCCCCAAGATCCAGCTATACCACTCTCAGGAATATACCCAAGGAATGCTCAATCATACCACAAGGGCACTTGCTCAGCTATGTTCATAGAAGCATTGTTTGTAATAGCCAGAACCTGGAAACAACCTAGATGCCCTTCAACTGAAGAATGGATAAATAAAATGTGGTACATATACACAATGGAATACTACTGAGTAGAGAAAAACAATGACATCATGAGGTTTGCAGGCAAATGGATGGAACTAGAAAAAATCCTCCTGAGTGAGGTAACCCAGACTCAGAAAGACAAACATGGTATGTACTCACTCATAGGAGGGTACTAGATGGAAAGCAGGGATGACTGGACTGCTACTCACAACTGCAGGGAGGCTACCTAGAGAGCAGGACCCCAGGAAAGACACAGGGATCGCCCAGTGACAGAGAAATGGATGAGATCTACATGGACAACCTGGATGTGCGTGAGGGTAATGAAGGGCAATGGTCGAGGGAAATAGAGCTTGGTGGTGCGGGAGATTCCAGCTGGATCAAGAATAGAGAGGGAGAACAAGGAATAACAGACCATGGTAAATGGAGACCACATGAGAATAGGAAGAAGCAGGGTGCTAGAGAGGTCCACAGAAATCCACAAGGATACCTCCACAATAGACTACTGGCAATGGTTGAGAGAAAGCCCGAAATGACCTACTCTGGTGATAAGATGACATTCTCTTTATCACCGCTACTTTTACAAGGAGAATCTGGACAAACTGAACAGCAGCAACTTTCATACAATCCTTTAGAGAAGAGAAGTCACAGAGGTATAAAACTATCCTAGTGTGTTGAAACACATCCAAGAAAACAGGAGGATGATTGATTGATTCCTTCCTTTATACATAGTGAATAAGAACATGATCCTGAAGATCTAAATCATGTGTTGAAAAAAAGTGTTGACTAGAGTAAGGAAAAAATGCTTAAAGGGTGAGGTCATAGACAAGACAGTGAAGGGTGCAGGATCTTACAAGACTGTCCACTTGCTGTTCATGAAAAGTATGACGGGGGAGAATATGGAGAGAATTTGCCCCCCTTCATCAATGTTATGGTGATGGGAGGAAAGAGTAGACATTGTATGAGAGGAGAGTTACTTTCCTTTTCCTATCTCTCTCTCCCATGCCTCCTCTATCTCCCATGATGTGTAGCTAATAAAACAAAAGATTTTCACTCAGTTTCTCCTTAAGAACAATAGTATAATTCTGTACAGATCTTTAATAAGAACTGTACTCTGATGTTGTATAACCTAGAAACAGAAAGCTTTAATAAGCAAGAAAGAGGTATTTAATCACACAGACTAGAGATGCTAGGAAAGAGAGTGTTACTTCAGCTTGGCAAGCCATTTATCATACAGAGGTAGTAATCCTCTGAGAACAAGAATAGTCAAGGTTCTCTGTTCTGTAGAGCGTCTTTCATTGTATTGTCTCCTTTCCTGTACAGGATCACTTTAGTATGATATAATCATATTTGCCAATTATTTCCTAAGCCATTGGGGTCCTATTTAGTCATTGCCTAGGTCCATATCTTAAAGCTTTCCTCCTAAGTTTTTCTTATGTAAAGTTTTTGTTCCATTTTTATATTGATTTTGGCTTATGAAATTGAGATCTGGTTACAATATTCCAGATATAGATAAGCATTTTCCCTAACACAATTTATTAAACAGGTTTTCCCATCTCCTATGCATGTCTTTGGCACCTTTGTCAAAAATCAGGGAGCTGTATTTGTGTGGTTGGTTTTGGGGTTGTCTTTATTGTTGCAATGTCCCATATGTCTGTTTTGTTTCAAAGTATAGTTTGAAATAGGATACTAAGATACGTATAAAAATTTCCAGCATTATTTTGTCTGCTTAAGATTGTGTTATCTGGTTACAGTAGTTAGTATTTCCACATGTTTTTCTTAAGTTCTATAAAGAATAATCACTAGAATGTTCATCAGAACTTCACAAGGTTAATATCAATAATGTCACCACACTGTGAGACAGCTTAGATGGTCTCGCCTTCAACTAGACTCTAAGAAAGCTGCCACAAACATCCAGGTGATGTCCTAATACTTTTGAGTGCTAGGGCTTCTCATTCTCCATCCTAGGTTGAGCTTTCTGTTATTGAAGCATGTTTATTAGTTCCAACTTAATTACAGGGATTCATGGGAGGTAGAAAAGCAGCGACTGAGAGTTCTTAGCAGTCAAATATCTATGTTCTAGCACTGAATTTAGGTAGAAGCTTCCAGTAAAGCATATGGACTCACACAAACCCCAGTGGGGAATAAAAACTACTGTAATGTTGTGAGTTAAATGGAGTCAAACAGAACCCACATTGGAAGAGCCTTGCCACACATATGACTTGAAAATGACAACTAAACACATAGTTATCACTGCTGGTTGATTAAACTTATGGGAATAAAATTTTATGGGATCCTTCATAAGTTTATCATCATAATTAAAGTAGAAGTTTGTATCACACCACATGCTGGAGAGAACATAAAATAGAACATACGTTATATGTGTGTTATTATAATTTTGCACATTATCTAATTATTTGCAAATAAATAAGAATCAAAAATCACATATGGAATAATTATAGGGCTTGGCCTGGTGGCACACACCTTTAATCCTAGCACTCAGGAGGCAGAGGCAGGTGAATCTACATGAGTAGATTCAAGGTAGTCAGCATCAACCTGGTCAACATAGTGAGAACTGCCAGAGCAAATAGTGAGACCCTGTCTCAAAAAAACAAATAAAACAATTATAATATAAATATGCAAAATGCTTGTAGAATACAACTTATTTAAATACAGTGTTGATTTTTTGCTATTACTATCACATGGATAATTCAAATACATTAAATATATATATACATACATATGTATGTATGTACTGGTGTATAAAGTTCTATAAACTCTAGCTTCACACCAAGTAGGATGGTGGATGTACGAGTAACAACTACTTTGCAGTCTAAAATTTCTTCTAGTAATCTTAATTATCTGAAGCAACTGGCAGTTGAAACCGCATGAACAGCCTCTGAGGCATATAAATCTCTTTCTTGAGGTCTTGAGAGAACCATCACTTAAGCCTAATCAAATATATTTCGTATAACAATGGCAAAGTATTTCAGAGCAGTCAATCTAGAGTAATAAATATGATGTATTTCCAACTTCAATTTAATTTTCCTCTTTGGAAATGTGAGTACAATCAAATTGCCAATCTCTTAGAACTTTTGTATATTTATTCATTTATCTGTTACATATATATTCTTTTCCCAAATCGAGCAGCAACAAGCATAAGCACTAACTTAAAAGATTTGGGTACTTCAGTGAATGTCACCTCAACATCAACAACATGGAGTAATGTTACCCAAAGGAGCTGTAATGATTTTTCTAACTCCCTTCAAAGAAAAAAATGTCCTAAAGACACTGATTTTGAGATACCCACTCCCAGATCTTTTCACTTCTAAAATTAGTTTGAGAATGTGTCTGTGACCGTTTTACTTCTCCCATTGCAACAGCATAACTTCCTTTCTCATATATTCCAAAATGAAATATCTACAACACATTTCCTAATTTCAGTCATACCCATGATTTATAGTACTCACTTGAAGTGTCAAAATAGTTATATTTTGAAATATTAGTCACAATTGTGAGGAGTGAATGACTTTAATGAGTAAGTAACAAATCATCTTACAAAGTCAGAGGTCCATCACGCTTGCTTTCAAGAAAATTGAAGGGAAGCATCAGATTGTCACACAATAAATCGTTAAAATAATTTTAATGATAGGATAAAGTGTGGATGTTTTGCCCTACAAGTTAAGTGGTAACAAAAGTAATTGACCTACATTGCTATAATAAAACTTTTTAATTTTAACTGTTTGGGACATAGTCACTTATTTGGGACTTATATCTGCAATTTGTTTATTACAAGTAAAAAAGTTTGCAATCAACTTTAATTCTAGTATTATACATGCAATAACAAACAAAATATTGCTGGTTTTTGTAGCTAGAGTTTTCCTGCCTGGCCCACGGTCAGGATAAATCTCTTTCATCTGCCAGTCCCACAGCCACTCAGACCCAACCAAGTAAACACAGAGATTTATATTTCTTACAAACTGTATGGCCATGGCAGGCTTCTTGCTAACTGTTCTTATATCTTAAATTAATCCATTTCTATAAATCTATACCTTGCCACATGGCTCGTGGCTTACCGACATCTTTACATGCTGCTTGTCCTGGAGGCGGCTGGCAGGCAGTGACTCCTTCTGCCTTCCTGCTCTTTTTATTCTCTCTGTTAGTCCCGCCTATACTTCCTGCCTAGCCACTGGCCAATCAGTGTTTTATTAGCAGCACATTTGCCATACAGAACATCCCACAGCAGGTTTTATTTATTCCTGGATTTTTAAACAGTCAGATGTCCTTGTACATATAGTTACTCAAGAATAAAAATGTGTAATATACACATCTCAATTAGTTTCAGTCTTGTTCTCTAGTGCGGTAGATACCTAGTAGAGGTCATATAAATGTTGTGTTAAGATTCAGAAGTTCTTAGGTAGTTGGGAGAGGTCTATTAACAAGGGAAATAGGACTCCGTCTATTCCTCATCCCATTTTTATTTATCATTACTGCTATGATGTGACAAATTTACCAGTCACACATAGTCCACGTTAGTATGCTGCCTCACCTTAGATGGTGTCAATGGGATCAAACAACAATGCAATGAAATGTTAACATAAAATGAGACAAAATAAATAAACTTTTTCTAATTTAAAGTCAACATCTTAGGTATTTTTATGCCAAAAATTACCCCATTAACTATTCTACCACAAAATATTCTAGTTTCATTTTAATAAAGCTTTTAATTTCTACCTAGCACAAATCTAGTTTCATCAATTACTGTTAGCAACTGAATTTATAATCCTGTGTAACATTTTTAGACATTTGATCTGCTATAAAATTCCTTAGACTGAAAGACTTAAACAACAGATACTTTCATCACATGTTATTAAAAAAAGAATAGACTAAGAATCAGGGACCAAATAAATGAATTCTGGATACAGGCCATATTCCTGGCTTTCAGCTGGCTGCCTTTTAACTGGCTCATCACATGATATAGAAAGAGATTCATCTTTACATCTTCTACTTCTTATAAAGCCAATTATTCCTTTATGAGGATCATAAAGAAATGACTAACAATTCTATCGACCCTATTAACCTCCTACATGCTTCCCATGCTTCTACTGTATCACTGGGAGGTAGCAGTTCAATTTATTATTTTGTGGGGAACAATTCAGTCCTCAGTACCAGATGTAACTATGTCTTGGAATTAATAAAATCATATTTATAAAATTTAAAAATTAAAAATACAATTATTTAGATAATTATAAGAGCATTACATAATACAAAATATAAACATTACCAGATAATTAAATGTTATTCCTTTATGGAATTTCAGTATGCCTTTTTTAAAACTAGTATAATATGTAACTTTACTGAGCATGATGTCACAAGTCTATAGTCTAAAACTCAGAAGCCTGAGTTAGGATGATCACAAGTTCCAGGCCAGCCTAGTCTATTTAGAAAGTTCTGTGTAGTCAAGGGCTACACAACAAGGTGATATCTCAAAGCAACAACACCAACACCAATAACATGAATCATTTTCAGTCGCTTATAAATACTGTGGCATTGATTGGGTCATTAGCACATCAAGTAACATATCTGAACATTAATCTTATCTTTTATTAGAATAATATTTAAATATTTATTTAAAGTTTATACATGGAGAATATAGATATAAATTTTAAAAGCAGTACTGAAGTGATAGAAAGACATCCTAGATCCTCTTTTCTACAGTGAGTGAACACCTAGGACATAGTTGTTTACAAAGTAGGAGTCTAATTCTAAACACATGACTGTAACCTACCTATAGATGACTACACACACACACACGCACACACACGCACATACTTTTATACTAGGAGTTAAGTAAGACCCCGGAGACAGAATTTTATTTTTCACTAGGAACAGGAAAGAATCTGGAATACACACCATTTACCATTATTATTTTATCTTATTGTTATTATAGTTCTTCCTTTTAACAATATGACAGAAGAAAAGAAATAAGCAGTGAATATGAATTAATTTATAATATCATTAAAAATAATAGCTCATTGAAAAAGATCAGTGTTTAAATTTTCAAACAAATACTATTAAATTTGTAATATGAGGGTTATGAAATATTTCTCCACAAGTATCTTATTTTTGCCCTCAAAAGTACTGAACTACTTATGTAAGAATCATGTAATATATTAATATGCCAAATGGATGAAACAGCCATAGCTAAAATATTGCACCATATTTTTCTGTTCTCATTCTCATGATTCTGTTTTTCAGAAAGTGTATTTATAATAGAGACAGTGTAGACCATTATAGACTGGAACAACACACTTTGCTACACTGGCTTGCTTTAACTTGAAGAAATCCTCCTGCCTCCACCTCCAAAATGTAAATAATTAACCTTTGACTTTAGTAATTTATCCATTTCCGTTTTCTCCTGCCTCAGCAGAACACAGCAGACTGGATAATTAATAAGGTACAGAGGTTTATTTAGCTTATGGTCCAATCATCTGAGCAATTCAAAGTCATGACACTAACATCAGGTGTGAGTTTCTTACTGCATAATATGGCTGAAAGCATAAGACAAAACAAGAGTGCTAATCTAAGGTTCTCATTCCCTATTCCTATTCAATCCTGATTTATGGAAACTCAGGCATAAGTCCCTCGTGTAGATCAGATACATCATGCCCTTCAGAGTGTTCCTGAATTGAAGTACTATTCCTGATGAAAGTAGTGTTCAAATGTGGGGCTCTTAGGATATGGTTATATATATATCGGAGTAGAGCTCTGTATGGATTAATACATTGATGAATTAAAATAATGAATAGACTACTATTCATCCACACTGTTATGGGGTAAACTGTAGCTAGTTGGGCCTAGCTGGAAGTATGCAATATGCCACCAAGGCAGTGTCTTTGAAGGAAGTTTGCTTGTATTTTCACTCCATGCTCCTTTTGATGTTTCCTAACGTCCATGAGTTGGTCAACTTTGTTGTGCCACATGATTTCCTCCATGATTTCTGCCCAGACTACAAGATCAGAATTAGTGAAGCCAAATGACCACAGATTGAAAGCTTCTGCAAGCATTTGCCAAACAAATCTTTCCTGCTTCTAAGTAATTATATTGAGTATTTGTTATAGAAAAGTCTAGCTAACTCTGATTCAGACACATACAATTTGGGGCATACATGAAAACATTTTTCATGTGCTCCATAAATTCTATTCTTTTCAAAATCAGCAACCCAGCAAGACAACCCATATTAAATATTAAGAATAGGGAAAATTCTTCTTTATCCCATTACCTTGCCTCCAGAGAAGTTTGGTACAAGTTTTGGCCCTCCAAGGTCTCTCACAACTCTACTGCCATGACTTTGATGGACCTATCCTCTGACTCATTTCTAGTTGTACTCAACTGGTAACATGTTAACTTTACTCAAACTGTAGGCAAGTAACTCTATAGTTCTGGAACCCTGATGATATTCTTGCTCCTATGGTTTTACTAAGGAGTTCCCTGGTTGAGTCTTTGCCCTTATAGCAAGTTTTACTGTGGATTCTCATTCTACTCTATATATCATCTAACATATGTAGAGAAGAAATCATGCATCCATCCTCCTGGGTTTTTTGAACATATAGAAATATCAGGAATAAATGTTGCTCAATATTATCATCTGTATCATCAAAGCCTGAGTTTCACCTAGACCAGAATGGCCTACAAATAGTGAAGGCAAGTTGTGCCATGCTGGACTATGGTGAATAAAAACCTTGGGGAGTATAAGATATGATGAACTGACTGCTAAGATTTTTCCCTCATAGAACTTTGGTATTGTAATGGGAGTTAAACGCTGAAGATATCTGAAAAACATTCTGCATTAATCATGGCTCACTGAAGGACCAGAATTGAGAGAATGAATACAAGGTTATATTACCCATCTCACACCATTCAAGCATATTGCAAGCAAACAAATCCCACTTGGTAATACATTCTTTCTATTGCTTCCTCTAGAGAATCCTGACTAATACATGCTATAGTAGTAGGAAGGGATTCTGTCCTTTGATCCTTTGATGATGTTAATATCATTAACAATTACAACTGCTTTGAAACTGCTGAGATTTCTCTGCTTGGCACATGCACATTTTTAATGTCTTTTGCTCTGTTTTTTTTTTTCTCTCGTCAACTGTACTCCTGTTGGAAGGAAGAGAGTCATAGCCATGACAAACCCATCCTGTATTGAAATTTCCTCTGCAAAACACATTAGTTCATCATTTAAAAATTCAATCTCACTGAAGTCTTCAGAATTTTTATAGAATATACATTCTTTGTCGGAAGATAAGTTTCCTGACTTTTATCATAGGTCCTTTTTACCTTCTAAAACCTCACATACCAAGACTCCTTTGTCAACATTCCTGTCAATCTTCTAGTTTTCAAAGCATCCCCCCCAAAAAAAATCCCATTTATCTATGCTTACATCATTGTAATACTCCTCTATCCCAAAGTCCAAAGCTCTTTCACATTCCTCCTATAAACAAGTTCCAAAGGCCTAAGAATCACATAGTCATGAACATAGTAATGACTCCATTTCTTGGTACACCTTACCTAATTTTCTAGTTCTATGAGATAATACTTGTCAAAAGTCACATAAGAAAGGAAGGGTACATTTTGGCTTAAGTGTGAGGTGATATAATTTCTCAA
Organism: Peromyscus nudipes; assembly: GCA_902168325.1. Taxonomy (NCBI): domain Eukaryota; kingdom Metazoa; phylum Chordata; class Mammalia; order Rodentia; family Cricetidae; genus Peromyscus; species Peromyscus nudipes. Next base: position 12,022 of record CABHPH010159388.1, on the reverse strand, counting down.
TACAGGGAGGAAAGTGTCAGGTCTCTGAGCAATTGTCAATTTTACTCACAGTTGTAGCAGTGTCTTTCTTTGGACCACCAGTTTCCAAATAATGACACAGAAACTTATTACTAATTATGAAAGCTTGGCCTTAGCTTAGGCTTGTCCCAACTGTCTCTTATAACTTAAGTTGACCTATTTATATTAATCGATGATGTTCTGCCACATGGTTCATTACCTCGCTTCAATACGGTACATCTGACTTCCTCTGCACCGCAATGGCGAATCTCCTGCCTCTCAGATTCTTCCCCCAAGTTCTGCTCTAACCCTGGAACTCTTGCCTCTCCTCTCCTCTTGAGCTATTGGCCATTCAACTCTTTATTAAACCAATAAGAAGGTGCTTTAGGCAAGTGAGGTAAAACAGAGACATCCTTACACAGTGTGATCAAATATCCCACACACATAATAAAGAAGCACCAAATAATGAATGCAGGTGTTTAGCTTACTTTTTCATTTTCATTCATTCTGAGACTCTTATCCATTAAGTGATATGACCAACATTTTTAAAGTATGCTTCCCCACATCCAAACTACTCTGGAAACACATTCAAAGATATACTCAAAGGTTTATTTCCGTAATCATGATAAGTTCTATCACATTAACAGTAAAGTTTACCTATCATAATTTCAGAGTCTTCTTTTGTGTTTGCTTGTTGTTCAATAAATTTATGCAATATTTAAAGATCATATTATGACAATGACCACTTTTTTCTCATTAATTATTATTTTATTATTAATTGAAACTATTTTTTGATAATTTCAGGCATATATATATATATATATTTCATATTGAGCACTCTCGGTCCTGCCCTCTACCACCTCTATTTTGTTCTCTCTACAAATGCAGTTTTCACGTTCATATCTATTCGTTTCGTTTTGGAGCATTGATTTAAACCAGGGCTGTCCAAGTCATTATCATTTTATAGAAATTTGTTGGAGCCTGGTAGGCTCCACAGTGGGTACATAACTAAAATCAATAACTTGCCCTTATGCAGAATCTATCATCAGTAAGGAATAGGTACCCTTGCCCAGACCAATCATTTGTTGGCTCAATGCAAATAAACACAGTCACTGTCAGTTTATGATTATATTGGGCACAGAGGATAACATTTCAATCTTTTACCCTATCCTTTGGCTCTTATGTGATTACCAATACTTCCTCTACAAAGTCTATCATAAGTTCATTTATTTTCTTTATAACATTTATTATTATTTTTAAATAAGTAGTAGAATAAAAGAGAAAAAAGGGTTATATCCTAAGAGTGAGAGTAGGGAGAGCATGGGAAAGGTTTGAAGGAAGGTATCTTGGAGGTGCTGGGGGAAGTAAAGGTGATTAGAAATTGACATAATTCTATTTTAATGAAAAATACATATGATTTTTAAAATTTAAGTTGTTTATCAGTATCAGTTTCTTTAAAAATAACCTCCCACATATAAGATTCACCTCTTGTACTCTAGATGTCCAATAAACATCACATATCATAACATTCACCTCCTATACTTTAGACACACAATGCATATCACGTAAGTTCCTCTTCTTTAAGAACAATCTTGCAAGAAAACTTTAAACAAGATGAAAAAGTAAATGAATGTGAGGAAAGATATCTGTGATAAGATGGCGTTATATTTGGATAATGGACAATAATAAAACATGTAATAACATCACAGTTATACAACAGGCACCAGAAGTCCTGGTATTTGGAGGCAATAATGCAACATGGGTGAGGTAGTGTCTTAGTTAGAATTTCTATTGCTGTGACAAAACACCATGATCAAAAAGCAAATTTGGGAGGAAAGGAAATTTGGTTTACACTTCAGCATTTTTGTTCATCACTGAAGGAATTTAGAACAGGGCAGGATCCTAGAGGCAGGAGCTGATACAGAGGACATGGAGGAGAGCTGCTTACTGACTTGCTTCCCCTGGCTTGCTCAGCCTACTTTCTTATAGAACCCAGGACCATCACCCCAGGGAAGGTGCCACTCACTATGGACTGGACCCTCCCACATTGATCACTAATTGAGAAAATGCCTTACAACTGGGTCTCATGGAGGCATTTCTTCAACTGAGTCTCCTTCTTCTAATGACTCTAGCTTGTGTCAAGTTGACACACAAAACCAGCCAGTACAGGTAGGATTGTGCCTGAGCAAATCATAAGTAAGGAAATGACAGCTAAAGTTTGATTATAGTGATAGACAGAGGAATCAATAGGTTATATTGATCATAAGTGATGCTGCTTCCTGAATCAAACCCCTCCCCTTTTCTGGATATAGTCTGAAAGTAATTCCAGGCAACTTTTGTAAGGTCCTATTACAACTAAGCTTTAACCAACACAGCAAGTCAAAATGATGCATACTTACCATCTGAGCCTAAATACTTCCATTTAGCAACATGCAAAACTTCTTCTAGCCTGAAGTAGGTGACCGTACAACATAAGAACCTGCAGCCTTTCAGATGTGAGCATATATCATAGCATGACCTAAATCACTATGTACTGTCTTTTGTCATAGTTTTTTTAAATTGTAAGAACAAGTGTTTATTCACTTATGTAGATATTGAAATTGGAATAACAGCTACCTGCTACTGCTGTTGATACATATTTGGTTCTTGTCAGAACATCCATGGTTATCAAACAATAGAGAGTAGATGAAAATTGATTTTCTTTAGGAAATCTTGACCTTCCCTGTTCAGAATCCCTTATCCCTTATCCCTTGTTTATCTTTCCTCAATGCTTTATTATGTTTCAACCTAGAAAACTGTATATATGTTTTTATATTTCCGCTATAACCCAAAGCTGTATAAATACATAGATCATGGAGCTTTTGTTTGTTTGTTTTTTGCTTTGCCTTCTATTGTATCTGAATTTTCAAAATAAGTTCCTACTCAGAAATATTAATATAAATTGAGTTGAACATAACTTATTTCTAAATGGGAACAGTTATTATTTTGCTAAAATTAAACATGTATTTACCAAACCTAAAAGAATAAAATATTATGTTGCAGTATAAACTGATATAGTTCAAGTTATATATATTTATATAAATATAGTTTTAAAAACCTGATAAAAACTGTAAATGAAACATATACACTATATTTCCAAGTTTGTTTAAGTGATTTCATTTTAGAGATTAGCCTAAATTTTCTCATAAGCAAGACATTTTCTCCTTTGAAACGTCTTAGATTAGTTCAGGCATAGCTCATGCTTTCTATCTTGGAGAAGAAAGGAGTCTGGATTTACTGACTAATGCTATTCTTAAAAGAATCTGCTAATTCCTATATTTAAAAGAAAGAAACATGCTCAATATGAGTGTAATTTATTCAAGAATTACCACAATCTGCAAGTTTCTAAGTCACAAGAATTTAAAGTGTCAAGTGTATTAAATCTTTGAAAAAAGAGTGCTGGTAAAAGCATGACAAGAAAATATACAGTTTTTGAAAGATTTCCCTTACTTCTGAGGAATGCACTGGGTGAAGGATGGGGTGATCAGTGCCTCCTGATGTAGGGGATGTTTATGACTAGCAGTAGTTACCATAAGTAATAACGGTATCTAAAAAAATGTTTCTCTCCCATATGACTTTTTCAAAAGACATAGTGTTAGTTGCCCCTCCCCTCGACCCAGTTCTCTCAACCTTCACCCCTGTAATCCCTCCTGCCCCATTGTTCCAAATTTCCCTTTCACGTTACCTGTGTTCTTTTATTCTGCTCCTATACAATGGATACTTGATAGTTTCTTAACTTCCGGATACTCTAACTTGAATATACATAGCTAAAAATTTAAATCTGGAATCAACTTCTACAGAAGAGAGAGAACAAGTAGCCCTTCTATTTTTAGACCTCATTCAGAATGATTATTTCCAGATCCACATATTTAACTTCAAATTTCACAATTACATTTGCAGCTGAATTAAATTTTATTGTGTATGTGTATTACATTTTCATTATCCATTCTTCAGCAGATGTATATATGAGCTCTTTCTATTCTTGTAGTGTTCTGAATAAATCATCAATGAATGTGGATGTGCAAGTAGCTCTGCAGTAGGGTACAGAGTAGTTTGGATATGTTCAGGATTGATAAGGCTGTGTTATAGGGTACATCTATTTCTTGCTTTTAGAGGAGACTCTATACTTACATCCATAGTGGCTACATGACTTAGCACTCCAACAGTGTATCTCCCTAAATTGTACAAAAAATAAATACACAAAAAGTTTAAATATGATTTCCCTCTACTGGGGAATAAGCCATAGTCTATCAATCAAAAAATCCAGTGCTAAGTCTGGGTTCTCTCTTTTCAGGTTGTTGGTGAGATGGTTTGATGGCCCCTCCAGAACATTATAGACATCATAATGATAAGATGTTATTTCTGAAGACACCACATACTTTTGTCACAGCACAAAGAGAAATTAAGCTCATACTGACCAGTAATCTCCATCCTACTGACCAGCTTTCATATGGCTTGAAGGTGCTATGTATACCTTACTAGGATATAAAAGAGTAGTCAACAGTTTTTACCCAGCTATAAACCCTGCAAGCTACAATATATTTCCTGGCAAGTATTTCACTATTGTGAAATAATGTCGCAATGGTTATGGGAATATTCACCCACTTTTGATTATAGTGAAGGTACATTCCATGAGATAGGACTCATAAATGGGTCAAATCCATGGATGGGTGTAGTGGTTTGAAAGAAAATGTCCCCCATATGTTCATAGGGAGTGGCACTATTAAGAGGTGTGGCCTTCATGGAGGAGGTGTGGCATTATTGGAGGAAATATGTCTCAGTTGTTACCTGCTGCCTTTGGATCCATATGTAGAACTCTCAGCTACTTCTTCAGCACCACATATGCCTATATGCTAGCATGCTTCCCTCCATAATGACAATGGACTAAAACTTTAAACTGTAAGCCAGCCCCAATTAAATGTATCTCTTTATAAGAGTTTCTATAGTCATAGTATCTCTTCACAACAATAGAAGCCATAACTAAGACAGATGTTCATACCAGGGAATGGGGTATTGTTCTAATAAGCCAGGCCATGTTTTTGTTTGGAGGAATGCAGACTTTGGGCTTTGGGTTAGGAAAGCAGTGGGATGCTTTAAGCATGGCTTACTAGACCATACTAGTAGGAGCTGGGAAGGCAGTGATGCTGAGGGTGATTTGAACTGGGGGACCCAGATCAAGAGGTTTCTGAGGAAAAGAATATGAAGAATTAAAATAAAAAAGAATGTTAGTAATTAAAAGGAATTTTAAAATGTTTAGAGCCAGGTGTGGTGGTGCATGCCTTTAATCCTAGCACTTCAGAGGCAGAGGCAGGTGGATCTCTGAGTTCAAGGCCAGCCTGGTCTACAGAGCAAGTTCCAGGAAAGCCAAGCTTAGACATTAAAGGAAACCATGGGAAACAGAAAGCTCATGACAATGTATTTAAACAAGGAGACCATGTTCCAGCTCCAGCAAGCAGCAGAACTTGGCAGCTTTGGATACATGGTTCTGAGTTTAGAGTTGATGATAGAAGAAAGGGTATGGAATTTTCCTCTGTGACTAAGGAAGGCCACTTAAGCCAGACATATGTCAGGGATGTCCTGCATGTAGGCCCAGAGAGGCCATAGAGTTAATCTGTTAAGGTAAAACCTTGGAGACCCCAAGATGCTATAATTGCCAGAGTTGTGAGATATCTGTGGATAAAAGCTGCTAACAGGGAGTAGAACAAGCCCAAGAGAAAAAAGTGTGTTATAGTCAACAAAGTTGAAAGGATTTGGAGATCTGAAGAGCATTTTGACATCTGACATGGAAATGCAGAGTTTGGAGTTTCCCTGCTGGTTATTGGTCCTGCTCTGGTCCAGTATTTCCTCACTATACTCCCTTCCCACCCTTTTAGGATGGTAACGTGTATCTGGTGTCATTATATGTCAGAAGTTTGTAATCTACTTTTTCACTTTGATTTTACAGGGGATTCCATTTAAGAGACTGCATGGATCTCAGAAGAGACATCGAACTTTGGCCTTTTAAACAAATTTGAGACTGTTCATGGACTGTGGAGACTTTTAAAGTTAGACTTAATGCATTTCTGCATTATGATATGGCTATAAGCATATGGGGGTCAGGGAGGGGAATGTGGTGGTTTGAAGGAAAATTGGCTCATAGGGAGTGTCACTATTAGTAGGTGTGGCCTTGTTAGAGTAGGCAAGATGTTGTTTGAAGAAGCATATCTCAGTCTCTTCCTGCTGCTTTTGGATCCAAATGTAGAACTCTCAGCTACCTCTTCAGTACCACAAATACCTGTATACCACCATTCTCCCCACCATGATGACAATGGGCTAAGTCTCCGAACTATAAGCCAGACACAATTAAATATTTTCCCTTATAAGAAATGCCATGGTCTTGTAGCTGAAGTTTTCTCCAGTCCTGCCCAGCCCCACGGACCCTGCAGCTGCTTATAAAGTAGTCACTCAGAAGCTTATATTAATTAAAACTGCTCAGACATTATCTCAGGCCTACCACTGACTAGCTCTTACATTTAAACTCAGCCCATTTCTGTTCTTCTATATGTTGCCACATGTTCTGTGGCTTTACCTATGTGCCATTACATGCTGCTCCCTGGACGTGGGCTAGTGGCTTCCCACTCAGCCTTCCTCTGCCCAGAATTCCCCTTGTCTGCTTACCCCACCTATACTTCCTGCCTGGCTATTGACCAACCAGCATTTTATTAAACCAGTGTACAAAAGCATTTCCCACAGCATGGTCCTGGTGTCTCTTCACAGCAAAGAAACCCTAACTAAGACAATGGGTAAGTCACAGGCCTTAAAGAAGAATCTTATAACACGAATTGCTAGTGTTTTTATAATAAAAAAACAGGGACCAGATATTGGAGTAAATATTGAAATATCATAAAGACAAAGGAACAAGCCACTGTGATGTCTTACCTCTAGAACTTCTCAGCCTGAAAAAGCCTCAGTTTCTTTCTCCTCTTGCCTTATGTACTTTTCTCTGCCGAGCCATCACTTCCTTTCTGGTGCTGGGATCAATGGCATGTGTGATTTCCAAATACTGGGATTACAGGTGTGAGATCTCAAGTGCTAGGAGTAAGGTATGTGCCATCACTGCCTGGCCTCTATGTTTAATCTAGTGGTTTGTTCTGTTCTCTGATCTTCAGGCAAATTTTTTTTAGGGCACACAATATATCATCACAGAATCTATTTAATGAAATGGACACAGAATTAAAATATCCAGGAAACACCTATCTTCATAGCTATGGATTAGTACACTTTTCAACTCCCATCAGAAAAGATACATTTTGTAGTAGAAGGTGATTAATACAGAGACTCACAACTGGTCAACATGCAGAAAACAAGAGACTGCTGAGTGCTTAGCCCTGAACAGATCATCTTATCATACTCTCCCCAACAAGATTCAGGGGTCATTATGAAAGAAAAGGCATGAAGAACATAACACGAGCAACACTGAACAGACTACATGTTATATATTTACACATACATGCTAGCAAAGAAAATACCGGCTGTAATTTGAGAGGGGGCAAGAAGGGAAGAGAAGGTAGGAGTTGGAGGCAGAAAAGAGGAGGGGGAAGTGGTGTGATTATATTTTAATTTATCAATAAAATTAGAAGCTTTTACAAAAAAATATAAAATCCAGAGGTAAAGGAAGACTGCCACAAAACATCATTTTTTTCAGACATGATTGGGCCATCACATATAAATCCACAGTTCCGGGACGAAATGCACAAGACCTGCCAGATCAAGCGACCGAAAAATACCATCATGGATAGGGGAGGCTCCTGAAGTCCCATTCTTTACCGTGGTGCTGTTTGCAATTGATTCCTGTTGTGGGAGTGAGAGTGTCAGTTTCCTTCAGGGATACGAACCTTGATAAGTCAGTAGGTAGGGCAGCACCTATGTACAAACCAACAGTGCTGACTGGACTCAGTGAGGTTTGAAAAATCACATGAGGTCAAGAGGATGAAGTGGTTGGTGGGATACATGTGGAGTCAGAGGAAAGGGAATAGTTGTGGATTTTTATCAACATATGGCGTATACAGGTATGAAATTCTCAAACAATAAAATAAAAAAAAATTAAGTAACCCCTCTCTGTCTCTTTCTCTTCTGTGTACTGTGTGCTCTTTCTGCTGGTGTGATGGGGAAGGTAACAGCATTACATGCATACTCATTTTATCATTAAAAACATTATCAGACAAGAAAATGATCTTTTAATTAATCCAAAGTATGTACAGTTCTTAGTATATAATAAATATATTTATTAAGCTATGATATATACAAATTAAGCTGTGATATATATGTATATATATGTATGTATATATATATATATATATATATATTTCAGTGAAGAAAAGGTGGCAAAGAAAAAAACGAAAGGAAAGAATAAGAATAGAAAGTAGTGGTAAAGTGGAAGAAAATGACATCAATCCAATCCAATCAGTAACAAATGGAAGAATTATCGATAATATAAGTACTCTAAGCAACAAGACAGTAAAAGTGGGGTTGGCAAGAATACTCAGTGGCTCAGAATACAGAGGAGGGGACGGAGTTACACACCCATACCCATCATGCACAGTTTCTCCTGATATTAATATATCCATGGATTTTCCTAAATATTAGTGTTTACACAAGAATAGATTGAATGAACAACTTTTTATTGTCATTCAGCACATGATGAGATTTATTTTTAATTTTAGAGTATTTGACTCAGCAAATCTAGAACATGAAAATCACAAACACTTCTTTTAAAGATAACATACCCTTGCTCATACAGTCCCTCTTCCCTCTCTTCAACTGGACTCCTGCCTAGTGCTTGGATGTGGATCTCTGCATCTGCTTCCATCAGTTACTGGATGAAGGCTCTGTGATGACATTTATAGAGACAACCAAACCAAACTAGTGGGAACTCATGAACTTTGGACCAAGAGCTGTGGAACATCCATGGAACTGGACTAGGCCCTCTGCATAAGCCAGACAGTTGTGTAGTTTGATCTGCTTAAGGGGTCCCCTGGCAGTAGAATCAGAATCCATCCCTGGTACATGAGCTGGCTTTTGGAGTCCATTACCTATGAGGGGACACCTTGCACAGCCTAAATACAGGGGAAGGGGCTTGGACCTGACTCAATTGAATGTACCAGGCTCTGATGACCCCCCCATAGGGAGAAGGCTAGGGGGTGGGAGGAGGGAAGAGAGGGGGATCTGCGATTGTTATATAAAATGAATAAAAGTTTATTAATAAAAAAATTCTGAAGCAAAATAAACATTGGATTATTGGCAAAAAAGATAATGATCCCTTGATTTGCAAATGAACACAAAAAACATAGACAAGCACTACTTTAGATTCGATAGCAAAGAAGCTGTCTATCATATGTTTGAAAAGATAACTAAATACTATCAGCTTTATAAATTATTTTTTTTTGTTTGTTTGTTTTTCGAGATAGAGTTTCTCTGTGTAACTTTGGAGCCTGTCCTGGAACTTAATTTGTAGACCAGGCTGGTCTCGAACTCACAGAGATTGGCCTGCCTCTGCCTCCTGAGTGCTAGGATTAAATTATGAATTCTTAAAGGAAACAATATTTTAAAGTATTTCAGATGAGTAATTCAAACCTTCCTGGGAATCCAGTTACAATGTTAACACTGAAATTAGGCAATAGGAACTTTTTCCTGGTCCATACTCATGTGAGTGCATTTTTTCTTCAAAATGCATTTTGCTTTTAAAACTGTTTCTTTCCCAATAAAATAAGTTGTTTAATTTTATTCTTCTTTAAAATATAAATACAATTGTAGTTTGACAATTTTATGTATTTAGAAACAAAGAAATTAAAAATAGAATTATGTTCCCAGCAATGAATGCCATCTTTATTAAGGTCTCCATGAACTAGTAATTTTAGAATATTCTCTATGCATCCTCATCCATTCATAATATAGAACAGGATGTGTTTACTCAAATAGTAGGAGGAGTAAAATTCCAGAAAATACTGAAAAATTTGTTTCATGAAACATTTACCAGAGGATAATTTTATTTTTCTTATTATGTGTCTATTTGTGCATGAGTATTGACAATGGCTAGCTTAAAATCTAGTTTTTCCTTTATTTTTAGATGTATATTTTAAAGGAATCTATATATTTTAAATCAGAAATTTAAGGAACATAGGACTGAAAAATTTCAAGTAATACGTAAGTTTGAGACTTTTTATTCTTGTTGGTCTTTTGCTTTAATATTTTGGTTTCCATTTTGTAGTTTTGTGGGGTATTTTTCTATATGTGAATGTTCAAAGTTACTCCCTTCCTTTTACTGCATCCAAATTCTTTCATATATTTTCCACACTCTTCTAAAATTCATGGCTTCTTTTTCACTAATTCTTATTGCATGCAAAGTGTGTGTGTGTGTGTGAATTATCTCTTAACTCTCCTCATCTGCTGTGTTAATTGCCTTGTGCAATTAGTTTTTTTAATAATATTTTATTAAATATTTGAGAATTTCGTAAAATATTTTGATCACAATCACCACCAACAGAAACTCCCTCTAGAGCTATTTTGAAATCTGGTAGTCACAGTTGTATAGCAAGTGCTTTTGACTGCTGAGACATCTCTAGAGTCTCTCTTTATAACTTTATTTTAAGTAAAATGTTATCATACTCCAACTTTTCAAAATCAAAGATATAATTAAGTAAATATCCTTCTCTTCTTCCTCTTTCTCATTCTTTTCTTCCTCCACATGCTTTATATTTCAATAGTTGGGATTTAAGCAAGAGTCTTTTGCATGTTAGCCAAGAACTTTACAATTAGTAATATCCTCAGGTCTTTGGATGCTCTTTTCTAGCACAGAAGTATAAACAATCCTTTTGTAGTAAATGATTCCCCCAACACACACACACACACACACACACACACACACACACACACACAAATAAAATAAAATAAAATAAAGTGAGCCCTGCTTCCTGATTACATTTGTTAACTTATCAATTACAGCTCACAACTTCACTTTTAGGTCTTATTTTTACTGTCATTAAATATTTGCCTTTTTGTTTTATTCTAAACTCATGTCTTCTTCTCTTTTCATCTAGTGAAGTTGTCGCTGCCATAGATCATGCAATACAGTTTGATTGATCTTTGAGTTTCTGCAGTGAGAAGTAGATATCATGGACCATGCTGTCCTATTTGTGTTTCTGTTACACAACCTTGTAATGTAGGAATATATGCTTATCCTTGAGGGATAATAGCAGAAAGATGGCCCACACTGGCTTCTATTTTGATGTCATTCATCTTATGCATACATGAATTCATGTATATATAATTAAAGACAGGAATAATATATGAGAAAACATAATATGTGTGGTTGAGAGACAGGCTTAGTTTATTTAATGTGATTATTCCCACTGCATGGACTTTATACAAATTATATAACTGAACTCTATGACTGAAAATTGTGTATGAATACACTGTATTTTCTTTATCCAGTCCTATACTGGACACCTATGTTAATTACATAACTGAGCTTTTGTAAGCCATGCTTCAGTAAACACTGATATGCAAATATCTCTATGCAATGTTGATCCTCAGACCAATGTGTAAATACCCAGGAGTACTATAGCCAGATCCTCATTACTGGTTTCCATAGTTGCTGGCCTATGCCACATTTCTGCCAGCAGTGTATAATGGTATATTTTGACAACATCCCTGGCAACATTTTCTTCTATTGGTTTTTTTTTTAAATAAGGAATTTTTTTATTCATTTTATGTACCAATCACAGATCCCCCTGCCCTCCCTCCTCCCATCCCTCCCATCTTCCCCCCAACTCACTTCACATTCCCTCCTTCAACAAGGCAAGGTCTCCTATGGGGAGTCCGCAGAGCCTGATACATTCAGTAGAGGCATGTCCAAGCCCCTCCCACTGCATCAAGGCTGTGCAAGGATAACCAGACTACAACCCACAGCTCCAGAGAAGCTAGCTAACAAGGAGGGCCCTAAGAGGGA
>CABHPH010159387.1:30188-42520 GCA_902168325.1 Peromyscus nudipes | reverse complement strand
ATACTCCTGTAAGTAATCCCTCACCCATACTCCTGTAAGTAATCCCTCACCCATACTCCTGTAAGTAATCCCTCACCCATACTCCTGTAAGTAATCCCTCACCCATTCTCCTGTAAGTAATCCCTCACCCATACTCCTGTAAGTAATCCCTCACCCATGCTCCTGTAAGTAATCCCTCACCCATGCTCCTGTAAGTAATCCCTCACCCATACTCCTGTAAGTAATCCCTTCCCCATGGTCCTGTAAGTAATCCCTCACTCATACTCCTGTAAGTAACCCCTCACCCATACTCCTGTAAGTAATCTCCCAGTCATACTCCTGTAAGTAACCCCTCACCCATACTCCTGTAAGTAACCCCTCACCCATACTCCTGTAAGTAACCCCTCACCCATGCTCCTGTAAGCAGCACCAGTACACTCATTGTCTTACCAAGCTGGTCTTTGGTCTTTTATCACTTCCTTGTCTGGGATGAGTAGATGTCTGTTTCATTGTTCTCATAACAATGTCACATGAAATAGGTTTGTAAAGTACTTTTGATTTTACAGGAAAGGACGGTAAAAAAGATTGCCTTAACCAGAAGGGAATGGGGACTTTTGAACCATGAAGAAACTGTTAAGAGTGTTAAGGCACTTAAAGTTGTACAGAATTAATTTCATATGACCATGGGTCTCATGGGTGCTAGGGACTTGGGTATTTGAACACGTGGAGCCAGCTCTTTGATCTATATTTAGATGTGGAATTTCAGATGTTGGGACCTAGCCAGTGGTAGTGAGTCACTAGTTGATTGGGGTTTAATAGCTGGGTCATACTTCTGGTCTTGCTTTTCTGCTTCCTGGTCATCTGAGATGTGAGTAAGCGTCTACTACACATTACTGAAACAGCAGTTGCAAGCTGCTCCTCTGGAGATGCCTGCTACACTGTGATGGACTATACATCACAAGCCATGAGCTGCAAATAAAACCATTCTCCCCTAGAAACAACAGAAAATCATGTATCTACCACAGAAATATTTTCACACAAATCATTTCTATAAATGTTCATGGTAGCCAAACTGAGATAACCAACAAGCCAATTGATGAGCAAATAGACAGATTTTAGAATAGAAATAGAATCTTAACAACAATCTGAACAGCAAATTGCTGATATGCTTAAATATATAGATTTTTTAAGTGGTGTTAAGAGCAAAATATTTTAGATAAAACGAGGTACTTTAAATCAGATTTACATTTATATATATAAGTCTACAATTGACAAACCTTCCCTTTAGTGACAGATGGAAGAAAAGCACCTGAGAATATGTGATGTGGGTGAAGAGGCTGATTACAAAGGTAGACAAAGAACAGTTTAAAGTAATGGAAACACTAAATCTCTCTCGTGAATTGATAGTGCCACAGATTCAGACAGCTGTCAAATGTAAAACAGCACAGTCAAAAACAGTTGCAGCTTGTGATTTTTAATTTTTCCTTTTGTGTAGAACATTTGGTGCATATCTAAAATGTATTTTGAACAATCCCATCCCCCCAAATTTCTTTTCCAATTCCCCCTCTATCCCTCTAATATGTTTCCTTTCCAACCCTTTTTAAAACTCACTGAGTCCAATTAGTGTTGCCTGTTGTAGGTCCATTGATTGGAGAATAGTAGTCTCTCAGGGACCACATCCTTGAAGAAAATGTTCTTATTCCCCCAGCAATCATCAAGTGCCAATAGCTTCTCAGCTAGAGATGTGACTTCACACACACATACACCCAGCACTCACACACAGACCCTACACACAAGCACACACACACACACATACACACACACTCAGGTATGCTGCATTTTTGACTGCCTTGATCTTGTATGGGTCTTGTGTATGCTGTCATAGCAACTGTGAGTTCATGTGTGAAACAGTGCTTTCATGTCTGGAAAATAATGTCTCATTAATTCTGGCTCTTACCATCTTTCTACTCTCTCTTCAACAGCAATTTATTATAGGCATTATATATTTAACAAGCTTAATTTAAGAGCAAAACAAATAACTAAATGAATAATAGTAGTTAATATCAATTCATGAATGAAAACAGGAATATGTGATCCTATGATGATATTACTTAATTAGTTAATTCAAAGTAGAGAAACTGGTACTAGAGAGGTCATCCAGTGTTTAAGGGCAGTTGCTGTGTAAGCATAAGGACCAGAGTTTGAACTGCAGCATCTAAATGAAAAGTCATGCATGACTGTGTGTCCCTGTAACCTGAATATGGAGGCTGCAGACCAGGAAGATCCCAACAGCTCTTCGGTCAACCAACCTAGCTGCAAAAAAAGGGAACTGTCCAGTTCAGTGAGAGACTCTGTCTTGGGATATTAAGGCTGTGAGTAATAATAGAAGAAACCTGACTTTCTTCTCTGGTCTGTGTAGGTATACCTGCATGCACACCTACACACTCACATGCATCCACCAAGCAGACACACACACACACACACACACACACACACACACACACACATCACAAAGACAAAGCATAACAAAAAATAGAGACACCAGTGTGGGATGTCAATAGCCCAGTATAAAAGAATATTTCATTTCGAAATCACTACTTTAAATCCTTGAAATAATTAATTCAGTCAAGATACATCTGTTTATGGTGAGAGGGTGGTTGATGAGCAATGTGATATTCACATGGTTTAAGATTTTTCCCAGTAAAAGGTTTATTGAATATAAAAGGGATATTTATAGTGTAGAAACATGACAAACCCATTAAATGATTGTAATTAACATATTGTACACTATCTGATGAGATGGAAACTGTTATTTCTTATATATTCCTTCCAGAAGTACATATCCAGTGTCTAATTGTGAGAAGACATGAACCAAAATTTAGAAACATTGTGTAAAATTCTTCTAAAAACAAACATGACAAGTGAATTCAACAAGTGATCATTGATAGGTTATTCTTGCTGTAAATGACATTATTAGAATAACCAACAAAATTTGAGTGAATTTTTTATTAGATGATAGTATACATCAACAATCGTTTCATGATTATTATTTTCTTTGTTTTTTTGAGACAGTTTATTTGTGTTGCCCTAGCTGTCCTGGAGCTCATTCTATAGACCAGGCTGGCCTAGAATTCAGAGATCTACCAGCCTCTGCCTCCCTGGTTCTGGGATTAAAGGCATGTCTACTACAGCCTGGTTCATTTCATGATCTTAATGGATGCAATATGGTTATTTGAAAGGGCATTCTGTTTGTAGTAAATGTATTGCACAGTGCTCCCAAACAATAGGTATTTTCTTAGTGCTTTGGGAACAAAGGAGGGGAAAATGATCTTGGTACTATCTTCAGTAGTTGCAAGTCTGCTCAGAGGCTCATTAGAGTCATAAAATGGAAAAAAAACTAGTGTTTCCTCCTCAGAAAAAGAAAAACAATTCCTATTTTTATTAAGAATAATATAGACTCATGCTCACAAAAGGTGCATAGAAAATAAGTTGTATATATCCATTAGAGCTAATGGTAATTTAACAAACATGATTAAGGAATAATATATCTACCACACAAAATTACTTATTGAAAGAGTATTAAATGATGCTCCAAACCCTCATACTTAAAGCTTTCATTATGAAGTATTATTTTCTTAGGTGTGTTATATATTAGGCCAGTATATTTTTCTTTTTATTCTACTCCACAATGCAATTAGGCTTTTATACTTCATTTTCCTGACCTAGTTAGCAAAGTTGAGTTTTTTTAAGTATCTGAATAAAACAAACACACAAACCAACGCATCATCATTATCTTACAGGATTGCATATTTATTCTGGAACATTCTTGATTCTGTTGGATTATGTTGTCACAGACTACAATTTGGGCTGTACTGTTGTATTAATATCTATAATTTCCCACAACCTAGGTTTAACTCAAGCAGAAATATTACATTTTATGATATACCCATACCTCAGTACAATGTGGTAAGATTCATTAAAGTAACTTAGAAGTTATGTATAATCATGGACTCTTCAAAACAACCAACTACAGTATAGCCAAGAGTGACACTCATCAGAATGCAGCTCTGCTTCTAGGTGGGCTATTAAACTATTGAGATGTTTCAACCAACATTTTCACTTAGCTGATGCTCTGAACCCTAAACTATACCACTTGTTTTTGTTAACTGATAACCTCCCCCAGACTATTGCTCCTCAGCTCTTTTTACCAAGAAACTAAACATATAATGCCTAGAATCTCAAAAGTAATTCAGAATTCAACTTCAGCACCAAGGCCAGCACTGTTTATTTTTCTCATACAAAAGTTATTGAATATGTTGAATATTATACCCTTAAGAGTGTTTGGTTGTTCACATAAGACTTTCTGTCCCTGTTTCTTGCATTTTATAGTGATCATATTCTTTGTATTTCATTTAGTTTTGTTTGTTTGGGGGTTGTTTTGTTTTTTAAAGTTTTTTATTTTGCAAGAATCTTAAATGTTGAATTTTATTTTCACTCAGGACTAGAACAATTTGTCTTATACTAAATAAAAATTCCTTCTCACCTTTGTTCTTTTAAGTAGGTTCAGTAAAACATTGAATGGATATTTTTTAAGGTCCCAGGTAACATGGGTTAGAAAAGCGGTGAGGAGCACTGCTTTTCAGCAGAGTGTTTTTAAACTGGCTACACGCTTGAATAGTCTGGGATATTTTTTTTCTTTAACCCTGAGTTAAGAATTTTGTTTGTTTTTATTTGTGCTAAATAGTGTATATTATGAAATCTATCAATATAACTCTTCTAAATCCTTACTTCAGTTGTGTAACCAAGACTTTTTCAATTACAAGTTTGAAATCTTATGCTCATTGGTTAACAATTACTTGTGTGTTTCTAACTGTTGTAGACACCGTTTCTTTTTTCTGTCAGCTTTTATATTCTCTGTACCCCATAAACGTGAAAACGTATGTATGTGTCCTTTCGTGACTGGCTTATTTCACTTAACATAATGTTCCTTTACTCAGGCCATGTTGTAGAATGTATTATTATATTTTTCTTCTTCTCAAAGATGGATACTATGTGGACTGCATATATGTGCTACAATAGTTTGTTCTAGCAATGAAAGCATGCATTTTGTCTATATTTTAATTGTTGCGAATAATGTAATGAAAATGTGTGTCAAACATCTCTTTGACATCTTGTTTTATATCCTATGGTAATTCTATGTTCAGTCTCTTAAGGAATCAGCAAAGTGCTTCTATATCAACTTTACTACTTTAGTTTCTAACAATTCACAAGGATTACAATTTCTATATACCTTCTTCAATATTTTATTTTACTTATATTCTAGCTTTGTTTTGTAGGCCCCATTCTTATGGAGTGAGATGACAAGACTGCCTTCTATAATCAAAGCTCACTAAAATTAAATGGCTTATAAAAATATCTGAGATAATTTCTAATATCTGTAATATTTTGGGTCAATGTTTTTTCAAAGTTTGAATATTCAAAGCCACATTTTTATCTTACCATTTTTTAATATTATGCACTATAACTGTAATCTTTATTTTGAAATGAATGAAAAATATTGATTAAAATTACATTTTTACAATACTACTTAAAAAGGTGATGATTTTGACTGTCACTAAGGATGCATCCAAATAGCTAAGTTCATGAGACTGAGAATCATCTCCTCAGTTCTCACTCTTGGCATGTTGTTATTACATGACATTCCTGTGGTGAATCTCATACTTCCAGGTCCATTGGAGCAACATGTATAGAAATGATAAGATGAAAGGTAGATTTTTGGGTCTACTAAAAAAAGAGAATATGGATATAAGATAAAAAGGGAGACTATTGAATCCACTTTTTAAAAGGAACTACTTGCTTTAAATAGGACAAGTAATGAAAATTTTTTGTCTGAATCTGTCAAATGTTAATGGACTAGACATTGTTAATGTAATTCTTGACTGTATATATTGTATATACTTATAGGATATAGTTTTCTTGTATTAGTTATAAGCTTTTTTATTTTAGACAAAAAAAAAGAAATGTGGTTGATATATTGTGCACCCCAATAAACTTATCTGGGGGTCAGAGAACAGAACAGACATAATATTAAACATAGAGGTTAGGCAGTGGTAGCACATGCCTTTAGTAGCATTCCAGAGGCAGAGATCCACCTGGATCTCTGGGAGTTCAAAGCCACACTGGAAACAGCCAGACATGGTGACTCACACCTTTAATCTCAGGAAGTGATGGCAGGAAGCAGAATGGGTATATAAGGTGTGAGGACCAGGAACTAGCCTGGTTAAGCTTTTAGGCTTTTAGTCGCAGTTCAGCTGAGATCCATTCGGATGAGGACACAGAGGTTTCTAGTCTGAGGAAACAGAATCAGCTGAGGAATTGGCAAGCTGTGACTGGTTCTTTCTCTCTGATCTTTCATCATTCACCCATACCTGGCTCTGAGTTTGTTTTTTATTAATAAGACCTTTTAAGATTCGTGCTACAAACGTGTAATTTGGTAACAGATTTTTTTATTCTCCCTATATTTCAAGTTCTAAATAATTCTCAGTGAATTCTCCATATCCATCTTGATAATTTCTATTTTATATTATTCTAAAATGAAGAATATATTATCTGTGATAATTTAAAAATGAGAAAAACTGCATTCAAAGAGAATGCATTATCCTGATAATCTGCAGTGCCATGAGTTAGCAAATGAACAAAGACATGAACAAGGCACAACTTGGACACTCCTAGAATGAGTTCCAACTTTGAACTACTTACTAAATCAATAATGCTTCCTTTTTTAAGTAGCCACTTGACAGAAACTAGATATATTTAGCACAGAGAGGTATTACACATTAAAAAAATTCATCATTTAAAAGTCTGCAGTTTGATGTAGACTGTTAAAAATCAATTTATATATAGAAGCAAAGAGCTTGGCATTATTTCCCATTTAATTCTAAATTAATATCCCATGTGGATTCCTGAGATACATAAAATTGTAATTTATAAAACTTAAAAACCATAGGAAATACACACAGGTAGATGGATAATTAATTTTGGATATGGGTGTTACAAAACCATTGTTTTACATAATAGTATTACCTGGGTTTTGATTAAATTGAGTGTAAATTTGAAAAAATTTTGTTGATTTTCTATTGGAATTATGAAACCTTCCACCTTTGCAGTATTATACTTTAAACAAATAGAACACAATATTTTATTTATTTCATATAATCATTTTCATGCTATCAGTAATATAAATAAAACTTAATTGGAATCTTTTACCAAACTATCTCTATTTAAACAGGTGATGCATGACTTCTATCGTAAATCACAATCCACATTTTACTAGCTTCATATGTTATGCTCTGCACCACACTTAAAATTCACTTACATTCACTTACTAAAACAGACAGCTATATGGTGAGCAGAGTATCGGGGCTTTCCCCTGAGATGTAGATATGCAAAGAATTCTTTGATGTAAATGATGCACAGACCTCCTTTACATACATGAAACCTTACAAGAGTCCTTCTCCACTCAGAGCAGCTTACTCTTTTGGACAGCCATCTTCACTTTGAACCACTTGGTGAGGCATGGCCTTCTTCATCAATGAACATTGGGTGAAGAATCTATAGGACACTCCAAAAATTATAAGAAAATCAAACTATTGAAAATTTGAAAGTTTTTAAATTATTTTTATTTTATGTGTATAAGTGTTTTGCCTTCATGTATGTCTGTGCACCTCATGCATGCAGTTCCTGTGGAGTACAGAAGAGGTGTGTCAAATCTCCTGGAACTGGAGTTACAGGTTAGCTGTATGTGGATACGAAGAATCAAACCTGGGTACTGTGGAAGAGCAGGCAGTGCCCTTAACCACTGAGCAATTTCTCCCGTCCCTAAAACTTGAAAATTTTTAACATTCTTGTTGAGGTTGTGGTTTATGTAGTCACCTTACATTCTTCTATTCATATGTGAATAGTAATGCACAATAAAATTATTAGCATTGATAAATACTTAAGACCTGCCAAGTAAACTGAGATTTTACATAATTTGCATATACTACCTCTTAATTATCACAGCCGTTCTATAAAGTAAATATTCATTTTTTATAGCTGATAAACCTGAGATGCTGAGAAGTTAAAAAAAAAACTTTTACAGGTCTATACAACAAAAAAAATTGTGGGGCCAACATTTAAATGTGTTTAGACTGAGTCCAGATTCTGGCTATTCATTGTGAAAAATCTACTTGGTTTTCAATCACACAATATCACAACCAAAGGGGAAAAAGGAACTAAAAAGTGCTTGCAAATACTGATTGAACTGAACCACACACTTTCTCACATTTTTCAGCAGCAGTTAGAACATGATGAAGATCTTTATTTCCCATATCTCTTCCTTCATTCTTGACATTATAAAATAGGCCCAGACGGAGTCATTCTAGCTAAGCTCCTATCTTAACAAATCATAAGTGATTTGCTTGTAAAAATCTGACACTGAGAAGAAACAAGAAAGAGCAGGTGTCCAAACAGCAGTAAATATGCAAGATTCTCCTTCAGTTCCCTCAGAAACGTGATACGACCAGCTCTCTCTCTGCTGGCTGCTTATTTCTACCTTCCTCTGATCCCGTTGAAATTCTCCACTGTTTTGCTCACTGGGTCCTGTTTCTGTTTCTACACTCAGCACTGCGGGCAGGTGCTGCCAGACACAAGAATTACTGACACAAGACGAATTCAGTTTCAAAAATCAATGTCTTACATTTTATTGACAGACTCCATTCCCAAGCTGCTCGTTTTTAAGTTGGTAACAAGAAGATTATCCTCTTAAAAAATTCATCATGGAGGAAAGAAGGGGGTTCGTTTCTCCTCATTATCTAGGAAACTCCTTGATCACAAATTGACTTCTTATCCAATTGCTATTGACCTGAAGTTAAAGGGACTGTAAGTAATCAAGGCTAGTCACCTGCTTTTCAGAAAGTTTACACTCAAGACAAACCTCCTGTTACATGTGAACTGAGCTTTGGAATCTAATGCTTTCTCCAAGGGGAACCCGTGCTGGATAATTAACAAAGGATAAGTCTTTATTGGGAAGAACACGGCCGTGTTCTGAACACAGACTGAGTACTGAAATATGTCAGTAAAAGTAAAGAGAATTACACTAGACAGTAGCCACTAGAAGTATTATTTGATCAGCTTAAAAGTTGATATACAAAGCCAGGTAGAGTGACTTGGCATAGCTGTAACCCCAGCATCCAAGAGAACAAAGCAGGAAAAACATGAGTTATGAATAGAAGCCAGCCTTTCTACATAGAAATTTTTAATCTAATCCTCAGTGTTAAAATGTGTGATATTTCATAGCCCATCCTCAT
This sequence comes from Peromyscus nudipes, assembly GCA_902168325.1. Classification (NCBI taxonomy): domain Eukaryota; kingdom Metazoa; phylum Chordata; class Mammalia; order Rodentia; family Cricetidae; genus Peromyscus; species Peromyscus nudipes. Next base: position 33,194 of record CABHPH010159387.1, on the reverse strand, counting down.
GGAACATTGTAGAAGGGACTGAAAAAAAGATCATAAGAGCCAGAGATTGGGGAGGTCTGTAGAAAACACTATCTTTTGGACATGACAAGGACATTGCACACAGTAACTTACAACAGTGTGCTTGTCTACAAAAGTCCTAAGTAGGATTGAGGTAGCCAACTATCCTGAATAGACGAGGGGAAAGCGCCTGAGGCCACACCAATAATTGGGAAGTAATTCACAGTTGATGGAAGGGGATGTAAGCTTTCTGCACCAGTATGACCTCTGATAGGTTGTTCATGCTCTAGTGCATGGACCTACACCAATGCATAAATGATAAGCACTAATTTGACTCAGTGAGTTGCAAAAACTAATTAATTAATTTAAAAATATCAGAATAGCATGTTCAAATAATTCAATTTTTCTTTAACTAATGTTCGACAATTTTGAAATTTTCAGAGATTAAAAATATTTATACATTTTTATAAGAAAATTCAAGTAACCATCTCTGTTTGTGCCAATATAAATTGTGATATCCCATTTGTGACGAGAAAGGATAAGCTAGTTATCAATGATGTTCAATGTATCATTTCATATAACCACTTTTTGGGGCAATTTTGAAGACAAGATTTCTCTGTGTAGCCTTGGCTATATGGAACTTGTTCTGTAGACCATTCTGGCCTTGAACTCAGAGATCCACCCACCTCTGCCTCCCAAGTTTTGGTAGTAAAGGCATGTGCCACCATTGCCTAGTTCATACAGCTACTTAAATCAGTGAAATGCATCATTAAAAAATATTCTTTAGCAGCTTTCTGCTTTAAAACATTGATAAAATCCTATTCATCATTTCATAATACCTATTTGAGAACTTAGCATATGATAGCTACTACATTGAGTATGAAAGATAAAATCTTATATTGTCTGTGCATTTGCTCAAATAGCATGCTTTATAATGTGGGTATAAGGTCCATTGAGATAGATCAGTGGGTAAAGGTGCTTGCTGCCAAGCCTAAAGACCCAAGGTAAACCCCTGAGACCCACAGGGTGGGATTAGATATAGATTCCTACAAATTAACCATTGACCCCACATGTTTGCCACGCCACCTGTGCACCTACACATTCAAACACATATAGATGCACACAAATTAGTAACTGTAATTAAAAATCTGGATACTGAAATGACTGGGCCTGACTTTTTCACTATCCTTCAACTCTGAGTCAAGATCTGTTTTTCATAAGCAAAAGAACATGTGATTTAGTGTTTTTCTGTAATCCTTCAAAAACCATGCACAGTATTCTCCTTCCTTGCCAGGTAAGTAATCATACTCTGATAGCACAAAAGCACTGTTGCTCTCTTCACCTGCCAAGTAGTTCATGAAATATCAATTAATTAATAAGTTAATAAAAATTCCTTTATTATAGCATTTGGCAACAACAGAAGGCAAAGTACTCAAACATTTCTCCTCCTGAAAATGCAAGCACAGTGGACTGATTTATCCTCAGCACAGTTTTATTCAAGTTTAAGTAAAACATATGGCAATAATTTCACGTTGATATCTTATGATACAGTTTTATTTTATGTGATATTATCACTTGATGGCTGTGATTTCTATTTGTGATGAGAGTAACTATGTTTTCCACTGGGTCACAATCTCGGCTGTTACATGACATCTGACAGTCATTTTCACCTTGGAAGCATGTCTCAAAACCATTTTTTTTGTATATTTGATTTCCCCCTGCTACTTGCATCCAATAATTGATTTGTTTTTTTCTTGCCAAATTTATTTATTTGCTTGAGAGGTTACTCTGCTATGTTTTGAAGAGTTATGCCACTAATTGATAGCATCTTATATTAGTGCACTGCTGAGTAAAAGTTGAAAGGTGTTATTCAAAGAAGCCAATATTTGGCTTTTCAACAGGTTTCCCTGTGTTCTCCTTCCTTTCAGTTTATGCTATAGGCATGCGCATCTTAGAACATAGAACTTCATGTTTTGTATTTATACTAGAGTAGCAAATGCTATTATCATTAAATAATATAGTTTCAATATGTGAAACTTCTGTAACTGTTTCTGTCAGGTAGCTCATTCAGGACTACAAAATTAGGTTGCCAGAAAAGTAATGATACGGGAGTAAGTAGCACACACATCTCAGGAAGATGTGCAATGAACATTTTGCACACTGACGTGGTTTAATAATAGATGGCATGAGGGCCATTGCCAAAGCGTGTGCAACTAGAAGCATCAGAATTCACCATTTCTTTGTCCTCTTGTCAGTCCTATAGACAGGGCAGTCTTGGATTAAAACTAGTTAGCTGTACAATGACAAGTAGGGGAAGAAGTAAAGCTGTTGTGATACACTTTCCCCCAATTATCAGGAGGTCGGAAGAGTTGAGGTTGTGAGGGTTCTTCTGGGGGAAATAAAACAGGCCGTGGGTCCAATGTAATTTCCTCAGGAGCATAACTGTCTCCCTAGTAAACAGACAAATACCGCACTGTGAACACTCGTCTGTCTGTTTTGAAATATTACTAACATCTATTTGTATTTCATAATATTTGCATGTATGTATATCATATATTTTGCTCATGTTCAACTCCCCCATTAAGTTATATTGCTCATTTTCCTCTCCTTTCCCACTGGTTCCTTCCTCTTTCTCAACAATACCTTCTTAATTCTTGTGCAGTAGTTCATAAATTGGTGACAGGAAAATGGGCATATGAATAAATAGACAGGTGGATATAGATAATAGACAAATGGACATTATCAAAGTGGATTTATGAATAAATAGATGATAGAAAGAAAGAAAGAAAGAGAGAGAGAGAGAAAGAAAGAAAGAAAGAAAGAAAGAAAGAAAGAAAGAAAGAAAGAAAGAGAGAGAAAGGAAGGAAGGAAGAAAAAGAAAGAAAGAAAGAAAGAAAGAAAGAAAGAAAGAAAGAAAGAAAGAAAGAGAAAGGAAGGAAGGAAGGAAGGAAGAAAGAGAAAGAAAGAAAGAAAGAAAGAAAGAAAGAAAGAAAGGAGAAAGAAAGAAAA
>CABHPH010159387.1:0-30088 GCA_902168325.1 Peromyscus nudipes | reverse complement strand
TAGATAGATTCTCCAAATGAAAGATAATATACATTTGTTTTTAAACATCTGACTTATTTCACCTAATATGAAAATCTCCAGTTCTATCTACTTTTCTTGCAAATGATATCAATTCACGCTTCTTTATTGTTGAATTAAGCACCATGCAAATCACAAACAAATACACAAAACTCTATTGTGTATATAATTCTTTACTCATGCCTCTGTGGATGGCTCACCTAGGCTGGTTCCACAACTTGACTGTCATAATCATGTTGCAATAAGTGGGGCGGATATCACTGAGGTCTGCAGACATAGATTCCTTCAGGCATGTGCCAGCAGTGGGACAGCAGAAATACATGTTGGTTCTACCTTTAGTTTTATCATGAACCTCCATACTAACTTCTGTAATGTCTACACTCATTTAAACCATCAGTACATAAAGGTGGCTTTCCTCTTCATCTCCCACAGTGTTTGTTTTCACTTCTCTTTTTGGTGCTAGCTTTTCTGCTTGGGGCAAGACTCTCTCTATAGTTTTTGCATTTCTCTAATGGCTTAAGAATTTTTTTAAAATTTCATATATGACGAACTCTTACTTTTAGAATGCATTGAGTTAGAAGCCTCTGATTTACACGTGTCTGATGTAAATATGCTTGGTACCTATATATTTGTGAGCCTTGTCTTCTTTGAAAACATCTTGCACACTCCCTGCTATAAACTGGAGATATTTCATTATTTAAATGTTCCCAGTTGTGCAGATTATCCCTTAAACCTCATTAGATACTTTCCCCAAAAAGTCTGTTCCACACAAAACTAAAATCATAAGCATCCCTCAAATATATCTCATATTTTTCTTATTTCTGTTATATCATTTGCTTAAAATTTTAAGTCTAACACTTAGCAAGCTATCTGCTCACATATGAGTGTATACTCATATAAATAAGTATATACCTCTGGTGAATATGTGGAGATGATATAAAAGTCAATAAAATCTAAACAGGTTAATAAAGAAGAGAGAATTCAAGGAAAAAGTAAATGGGGAAGAGATGGAATTTTCAAAAGGAAAAATCTGCTGGATAGAAGCATGAGTCTCTCTGGCAGTAATTTAGCTTTTGCTTGAGGTGCTGAGTATATTAATAAGGACATTTCAATGAATAAATAAACAAAACTTTGAATTAAACAATTTCCATATAATTATATTATTATATCTCATCCAATCAATGTACAAGCTGAAGGAAAAATGTTTCCAGAATCATTGTTGTACATTCAACAATGTAAAGGGATATAATAAAACACCATAACTGAATTTTTAATTCTTAATTTGTAGTACAGTTGCTACAATTTACTATGAACTGATATGAGAAATGAATGAATTTAAGGGAAACAAAAGTTTTTTTTTCCATTTCCAAACAAATGAAACAGTTCTTAAGATACAAAAAAAGTTAGGAGACAGGGCTATCAATCTTCCATTTTCACTTAAGTCATTCTATAAGATAACAAGTAATAGGAAAAACCGTTGGAATAGAGTTGTCAACCTTGAGTTAAGTAAAGGAAATTGACCCAAAGTCACTATCTTTCCTTTGTATGCCATCCTTGAAAAATGGTGAAAATGGCTTGGCATAGTTTTCAGTGACTAATTATAGAGCTGCTGCTTAAAATAACCTGCTATACCCAGCATTTAGGAATTCACAATTCATGAATATCCTGCTCAGTAATAGAAGCTGAAATGTGAGTATAATATTGCTCCAATCTGGGAGAGAGAAAAACACATACTAAAATAAAAATATCATCAGAGTGACGTAGGAAATTTTCAGGATAAATTAAACACCAAACTCACATCTGTTACATAGACAGTTTAAAAAAAAAAAAACACTAGCCCCAAATAACTACTTTATAAGTACTACATAAAACTTGAAAACTTGGTAAATAAATAGCTTATTTGGAAAGAATAAATTACACGTAATGATTGTAGTTAGGAAACAGAAGAAATTATCAACACTAAAGAATAACTTTCCACAACTGAGTTAGGATAAGCACAGATATAGAAGTCATACAGTACATAGAGAATGAGAGACTGTAGGAAACTTTGTATGTTTGTATATTGTCATTTGCAATATAAATTGATGTTGTATTTCTTTGGAATGACAATTGAACACTATACTGTTTTGATCCATGAAAACAGTTCACAAATGAGACTCTTCCTTTGGAGGTAATGATTTGGTACATATAAATGAGCCATTTCTAATGCAAGGTCAAGTAGATTGTTGAAATTTCTGGAATAACTACTAAAAGAGTAAAAATGCAGTATCAGTATGGCTTGAAAGTTTGTATCTTCTCAAAGTTCATCTTGGGACCTATCCACTGACATGGCCTTCTTAAGAGAGGGCACTCTCTTGAATCAGATTGGTACCATGATGAAAGAGGACACAGAGCACTGTCTTATCCCTTCCACCATGTGATTATGCTGAAGAAGACACTGTCTATGAGCCTGGAATAAGGCCCTGTGTGTAACAGAGGAAGTCCTGAGGGAATGGTATGTGTTGACATAGGCACCTCCATGTCAGGGACTCCAATGCCTTAACTCCATGGGAGTGGCAAAGCCTTCCCCAGGTGAAGCTCACAGAGATGGCAACATCTTCCTTGGGGATCCAAGTGTGTGGATGTTGGTAGTGTGTGAAGAAAATGCCCATTGTATCTTTCTCCCTCTAGATGTTTGCCATCTGAAGACTGCTCTTCCCCAGAGACTTCTCCTGCTAAGATTATCTAAGCTTGTATTTGTTCAGCCATATACCATAAACACTGCCTCCTTGATTAAACTGTATGCAGTAACCCTGCCTCCCTGTTCAACTGTGTGTAATAAACATGCTGAGCTTCCAGGATTCTGAGGTTTCTCCATCAGAGAGCCCAGTCCATCTGATCCCAGCATTTTGGTGTATATACATGTTTGTCTTTTCTTCATTTCCTTGACACTTCAGTCAGGTCCATCCCTTGAGCAATGCTGAACACAGCAAGGCCCTCTGCGGATAGTAATTCTGTCAGTGTTCCCAGATGCCAGCATGAGGAGGGACAAATTCTTGCATTTAGAACTCACCCAGTCAGTAGTATGTTCTGAAGTGGCACAAACAGACTAAGACAAGCAGGTAATTCCCAAACATTGGAAGAACAATGTATATAAATATACATAAGGATAAAAAGAAAGGAAAATAAGTAAACAGGGTAAATGCATCCAGCAAACTTAAGCTTCTTTAGGTACATAATAATTTATAGTTGATCTTTATGAGAAAAATGCATACTTAGAGATAAAAGGGGCTACTATTTAAAGAATGAATTTAAATTTTTTAAATCCTCAATACACCCTTGTATGAAAAAGTATTAATAGGTGTGAATGAAAGGTAATTATGATCTTTAAGACAGTAATGAATTGTAGGTCAGCAGTGATACTTTGGTTCCATGCATTACCATTTAGAAACTAAGTATATACTGTGTGTGTGTGCATGTGTGTGTGCACATATCAGTTTAAATATGATATTTATAAAATGTGATATATTATAATACATAGAATTCAATTATTTGAAATTTAATTCAGTTATATGTGTTTGAATATATGGACGATAAACATCATGTTGCATTAGAATGGTAGAATTGTTGACTTCTTTTGAATACAGTTTAAAAATATTTCAAATTCCTTGTTAACTCCATAAAAAAAATAAGAATACAAGTTAACAAACAAGGGTTGGGACTCAGGTGAGTGGTGTCACTGTAATTAAATGATTTGAATTAGTTTATAGAATAGTGGAACAAATTTTGCAAATAGGCTGTTTGGAAATTAAAACTTATATCAGAATTACAGAAATTAGAAAACAAAAGATAAATAATTTCCCAAAAATGAGTCCCAAATGAGAATTAGATGTGGTAGTGCACACCTGTGATCCCAGGGAAATAGAAACAAAAATGTCAGGAGTTCTAAACCAGTCATGGCTATATAGTGAATTGGAGGCCAGTCTGAGTCAGACTCTTTAAAATGGCATTTTTATGTCTACAGTAATGCTAGCCATGTCTTTGAAGTATATTTTACTTGGAAAATATAAATATTTATGCTTTTACATCAAACATGTTTATATTCAAGCAAAAATACTTAACACCAACTTTATGAGTGTATTTTTTTTCATTTTGCATCCACTGCAAAAACTAGGAAATATCCAGAAAATCCTACTATCCTGCAACTAAAACAATTCCTCATAACTATCTACTCTACGTGAGTTCCTGATTTCATTGAATCTTGGATGGGTTAGATGGTGAATTAGCATACCTAAAGTGAGGGTAAGGGGTTAGACTGTGTTACTCTACAGAATGTAGCTGAATCATATTCTGTTTAGGATTATTATTTTTGTGTGTATTTATTTCTTAGATGTATAAACTGTGAACTCTATCCTGAGTTCAGTGCAGTAAAATCTTCCAAAGGCTGAAAAATAGTAGAAAGTCCAGACAGGCAGTATAAAATATAATATGGCCTCTCCATAATTACGCCGTAATTCTACTAGAACAAAACCATTTCTGTTGTAAGCCTTGTTTTTAGACACTTGCCTTAAATTTCTGGAAAAAGAAAAACTATTTATTTTAGCTAAGTTTATTTTATTCTTGGCATGTACTCAAAAGGTCTAATATTTCCTGAGTGGTTTTAAAAGAAGGGAAGATATATCATACACAACACACAACACACACACACGCACACACATACACAGTTCAAAATATATGCATCTTTTATTATCAGAGCCTTATCTCAAAGCATCTTGGTCTTGTAATCTTGAATTAAAAAGACCGGAAGTTTACCAGCTTCCCGAAACTGAAATGGAACTGCAAAGATGGACATGGAACCCTCAAACAAGTGTGAGAGTTTCATAAGGCTTTCATCTTGTTTTGTTGAGATTAATTTATGGCTACATAGGACACACCATTCGGGGTAAGAATAATTACTCTGTATTTGTTTTTTGAGTGGTCATTAGCATGGCACCTACTCCCAAGCCTTCTCTTTTGCAACAGAATCTACTTTCCTAAGGAGTCAAGACTTTTTAAGTAAACAAAACATGCACTATGACAGTAATATTTCACCTTCATACAAACTGTTCCAGAAAACTAAGTGGTTCTTGATCTCCAGGCAAACTTCATTTATTAACATACAAATAAAATATCACATTTCAGCACAAATAAAATATCACCACATTTCTCCTTTTTTCTAATAAAAAAGAATTAAAAAGTTATAACTAATATAAGAAAAACTATATACAATAAGTACAATAACTATATACAATATATACGAGCAATAATTACATCAACAATGTCTAGTCCATTTGCATTTGACAAACTCAGAGAAAATATTCCATTATCTATCCTATTTTGGTAAGTCCAAAATGTACCTGATTCAGTGATGGGGGAATGTCTTTCTGTATGCTGTGAAAATATGTTGCTCTGATTGGTTGATAAATAAAGCCACTTGGCCTATATCAAGGCAGCTTAGAGGCAGGTGGAAAATCCAAACAGATAAACAGGAAGAGAAAGGAGAGGCAAAGCAGACACCAGCTGTCACTGAAGGAACAACATGCCAGCAGACTAGTAAGCCACAGCCACGTGGCAACTTACGGATTAATATAAATGGGTTAATTTAAGATATAAGAGCTAGCTAGCAAGAAGCTTGAGCCATAGGCCATGGCCATGCAATTTGTGATTGATATAAGCCTCTATGTGTTTACTTGGGTCTGAGCAGTTGCAGGACTAGGCGGGACACAGGAATTTTATAAATGGCTGTGGCACCTTGGTGCCAGGTGAGACCAGGAAAACTTCAGCTACAAGAAATACCATCCAACACTTTAGAACACACACACACACACACACACACACACACACACACACAGGTATGTGTTTGAAAGTACAAGAGCAATAGGGAGTAGGAGAATTTAGAATCAGACATAGTGAGATTAAGCAGTTTTATCTAAGGAAATCTATGCAACCTTTCTGAACATAATCTTTCCTCAATTATAAAAATAGACTATAATATGTAGTAGTGGGCTAGAAGTGCAAATTAGATTAATAATATAAACAGTCAGCTATTATGAGCTGACACAGGAAGTGATACTATTAAGTGAAAAAATATGGTCATATAATGATGGAGGGATAAGTAAAAATATATGAGTGAATCTTAAGATGAAAATCCCTTAGGTTTGACTAAATAACATTCTCAATGGCCCCAAATCCTAAGTTCAAAAAGAAACAAATTCAGGCATGTGGTGATATTTTATTTTTGCTGAAATGTGGTGTTATTTTATTTGTGCTTTTATAAATAAAGTTTGCCTGGAGATCAGAGGAAATAGCAAGCCATTTTAAGTAAACAAATAAGTCAGGCAGCAGTAGCACATTCCCTTAATCCTATCCCTTAGCAGACAGGATCTCTGTGTGTTCAAGGCCACACCAGGGAACAGAACCAAGCATGGTAACACACGCCCTTAATCCCAGTACCAACCATAGAGACCTGGAGGTCTGTACAGACAGACAGAAAGTGACAGAGCTGTGTAGGACGAGAAAGTGAGGTAGCTGGGCTGAGAGAGCCAATGAGAGGGCAGAACAGCAGGGCATAAAGGCGTGGGTAGACAGGAAGTCACTCGTATTTGGAAGCTGCCGAGTTGGCGAGATGAGGTTGGCTGGTGGCTTTCCCTATTTCCATGATCTTTCTCTAAGGCTTTCACCCCTATATTTGGCTCCATGTTTTTTGTATGTAATAAGACCATTTAGAAATTCATCTACACAGGCAGGCCTTAATTCCATATATATAATACAAAATTAGGGAAAAAGTAACAGTGACAGACATTAGCAGCATCCCAGTGAGGCGGGACAACAGAACTCAAAGATAAAAAGAAAGAGAACTTGGAGAAAGTTATTTTCCCAGAAGAACAAAAGGGTAACCTCGATTCAAATTAACTTTCCACACAGAGGCACAGACGTATCCATACAATTCCCAAGCCTTCCCTCCTTCTACTGGTTTTTAGTATTGCCGAAATGAAATTAACTCTATAGCTATGTATAAAGGTATATCAGACATCTTCTCACTAGCATTTCCTATTTTAAGACAAGCGTTTAAAAAAAAACACACGGCACAAAGAGATGACTAATGGGGACGTGAGTATGTGAGATTGAAACGGACACACAATGCACCGGGGAGATGTGGAAAATGAAATTCACCAATCCCAGGAGCATTTAAAACAATTGTCTTGATCACGGTGCACTTTGCAGTCAGTGTTAAGCTCAAGAAATAGTGTTACAGGTAGAAAGCAATGGCTTCTAGTTAAGCCTGACTTATTCCCTGCCGTAGAACGCGGGCTACTCACCACACACTAAAAAGCAGCTCCACAAAGGTGACTGGTGCAGTTTTAGGCCCAGCATGACACCCGCTGCTTGGGAAGCTGGTCCTAAGAAAGCAGTCCTTAATACATTGGGAGATTAAATGTGACCATGGGTCTTTCAGTGAGCCCAGGGACAACGGAAGCTGATACTGCTAGAGATGGGAAAGGATGCGTTTATTTCTAAGTGAATATAATTGCTCTTTTCCTGATGCAATTAAACTCCAGAAACTCATCCGAAAGTGCGAAATTCAGCTTGTTATTTTGTTGAACGGCGTCAATTATGCTTACTCCGAATATGTGGATTGGATCTGAGTGCATTTGTTCACTTATCAACAAATTGACTGACTTCCTGTTGTGTCGCTATTATGAAAAATACTTTAAAAAAAAATACTAGCAGAGGAAAACGGTGTTAAATTCACATTAGGAGTTAAGTGGAAACAAAACAAAAATTACCCAAGCAAACAAACCATCTGGCAAACTATCAGTTTAGGATCATTGATAAGCCTACCTCTCTGCTAGACAATTTAAAATGGCATGGTAAAATAGCTATGATGTTTAATTCTTATTGATTAGTAGTCATAATATGTAAACATGATAAAACGTGCAAAGTTGACTAGAATTTAAAACACATAAAATATTACATTATAAGGCTCAGGGGATGACTCAGTGGGAAAAGAGCATCCACATTAAAAACCCACATGTGGCAGCATGCTCTTGCAGTTCCAGCATTGGGACGTGAAGAGGTGGGGATCCCTGAGACTTGCTGGATGGTTTAGCCTGAACATCAAGCTTCAGGTTCAATAAGAGACCATGTCTCAAAGGATAACATGGAGAGCAACAGAGGACACCTGATGTCAATCTGTGACCCTGATGCATACACACACACACACACACACACACACACACACACACACACCTATAACAACAAAATACTCACGCCGATATGTACTAAAGCAGTGAACAAACACCAATTTAGTCTCCAGATCATATAACTCCAGCATCTGATGCTTAATACTTATATTTTGAAACCAGCCCAAGTCACAGATGTGAAGGAAGCTGGCACAGCTTTTGTCTCTGTGTGAGAAGCAGCGACAAGAGCTTTGCTGTGGATTCAGGCACCAGGAGATGAGGCAGACCTTTGAGGGACTTGTTCAAAAACAATGTTAAGTTAAACACTGTTTTACCGAATGGCTATGTAAACAAAGAGTAATATTTTAATAAAACACATAAAAAAACTGAGTGAGTTTTGTGAACAATAATTGCTAAATCAAGTCTATAACTATAGAATCCTTTAAAGAGATGAATATAGAAGTTTGCATTCAAAAATTAAAAACTATCAAACTTTGAATTCTAGCCAATCATGTGAGGCAAGAATCTAAACTAAATATGCTAGAAAAGATCATTTTACTACAAACCACTGGGTATCTTCAGGAAGTGAGTAGGGATGAGCTGGGGGAGGCATGTGGGAGGAAAATCAGATATATTTTTGTGAGTATGTCTGTTAGGGGAAAGCAATCTAAGCCAGATGTTGCAATGGGATGGTGATAACATGTGTTTGCTTTTATATATGAAAAGTGTAGTCATTAATCACCAGTTAAGAGTGGGTATCACCTGCAGTGAAAAGCCAGAGCTCGAAACAAGAAGCTAAGTATAAGAGGTTTAAATGGTTGGAATTTTTAGGACAGTAGGCTAAAACTTTGTGATACGGTATCTCTAGTCAAAAGGCAACCAGTTAAGGGGCTAGAGTATACCACAATTGGTAGAGTTGCTTGCTGAGCATGCGTGAAGCCCTGGGTTCCATCCCCAGCAATACTGGGTATGGTGGCACACATCTGTAATTTCTGCATTTAGTAGGTAGAGGTAGGAACATCAGAAGCTCAAAGACATTCTGAGCTGCAGAGCAGAGTCTGGAGTAAGCCTGGGATAAATGAGAGTGCATTTCAAAATCAATCTGCCCTCTGCCCCTGCAGATACATGATGTAAAAGATGCATAGGGTAAATAAAAAGAAAATAAAAATAAATAAACTAAAATAAGAATCAAAATCAAACAATCAATATAAATAATAAACCAAGCAGGAGAAGCCAGTGCTTTTTACAGACTATTAAAAGGAAGGATAGAAAGGTACTGTTTTTCAGCAAGTTAGAGGGTGTATCAGTAAGAAGGGTGTGAGCTGGTGGCAGTGAGAAATTGCTGGTAATGAGATAAAGGCCAAGAAAAATCATAGGCTGCTCAAGTCAATTCAAGATTGAAACAAAAGGGCATCTTTAATCATGGTCATTTACAGAAGTTCTTGTCAACTTATAGAAATGTTTAAATGAAATGACAAACCTGCATGCGCAGTCACACTCATAGCCCCTGCTCTCTTTTCCAGAATGCTAGGGAGGGAAGGGATAGAAGATAAGACAAAAACCCAAAGCTTGCCAGAACAGCTTTAAAACCGTGCCCTTCAGCCTTCCATCCTTCTATGTCCAAAGAAACATGTGCTGTGCAAGCCTGCTCAGCAAAATACCACATGACTCACGGAAGCTTTAATTAGAGGAGGGCAAAAGGATGGCTACTGGGAGGAACCAAAAAGGGGGCTACTCTTAGAGCAAACATCTCACAGCTGGTGAAAGCACATAGCTCTGACAAAGATAAACTCCAGCCCCCCTCTTTTTCTGCTGCTCACATGGAGAAGTCAGAGGCTCTCATCTCCACCTCACGGCCACACAATGGAGGAGACACTTGTCAGGAACTTCTGACACCTGCTGGATGCTGAGCCTGAGTTGACCACTGCATCCTCACCATGGTGCTATATGAAGTAGCTAACAGCAGGCGAGAAAATTGGGTTTACAGTGGTAATATGACGTCTGCAAGAGAAGCAGCCAGATGCAGGAGTGAGATACACACCATACTATTCCACTTTATCCAGGGTGTCTCTTTGACAGCTATATCTCTGTGGGTTTGAATTCTAGATACCCTTCTAGGCACAAATTACAATTCCTAACAAAGAAGGATTGAGCATGTGAAAACTGCAATGGTTGTGTATCTCTTCCCAGAATATTTCAGCTCTATTGTCTGATTGACAAGCGTCGATGACTTTCTTCTATCTATTTTTGAAAATATTCTTCCTCCATTGAGATAAAATTATGTTTTCTAAGCGCAAGCTAGAGCAGCTACGTAAACTACAATTTGTGTGCATCTCTAGAAGACATGAGATAACTTACCACTGCAGGAGGGGTCTGATATCATGCTAGAGTACAGAATTGTTTGCAAATCAATTTACCTGAGGAAGTTCTTAAAGCAATCAAAACTTACATAGATTTATATGGTCAATTCAAGATATCGAGTCACAAAATTCCAAGTTATCCAATGTAGTTGATCAACCTCACACGGTGAATTAAAACTCAGATTAAGAATCTGTGGTTTCTTTAAAGCCAAGAGTAATTTGATTTTGAGCATCAATATAAATGAAGACCAATTATTTTTGCTGATAGAACTGGTTTGCTCCCTGACAATGAAAAAATTGTCTATCCTGTAGCATAAGCTAAACAGATGGAGGAATATGAGGGCAGGAGTACCCAGTGTTGAGAACTTCCCTGAAGAAGCCACAAGTGTGCTGAAAGTTCTGCAAATGGATTGGCTGACTAGAACACTGTAATTGTAGAGAAACGGAGCGCTCCAAGTGCAGACCCAAAATTAACCTTCTGCTCTCTTTAGTCCCTTTTAAGAGCCATTTCCTACCAATTTTTCTATCTGCCCTAACAACTTTATGACTGCTAGGCAAAAATTGGGGGGTATATTATTAACCTCAGCAGTCCTCTAGCTCTAGTCAACTCTAAAATTAAGAATACTTTTCTAACATCTGAAACCTGCAAGAGACCTTCATGCATGCTCTCACTGCTGCCTTGATGTCTCAGCATTGTGTTTGGTAAATGCATTAATTATGACAGTCTTTGATCGGTGACTAGAAAAGCTCATATATTATCTTCCATGGTAGAACAAATTATTTTGGGGAAAGGGGGTAAGTAGAAACCATGTTCCCAGGCCTTGGTTACTCCTCCTTGACAGGGAATAGATTGCCTCTCGATCCCTGTGAAGCAAGAGCTGTGATTTGCACTGACGCCAGAGCTGTAGATTACTAGCCATGAAGTGCTCAATCTATTCCACAACATGACACTGTTACTGTTTCAAAATGAAGTAAGAACAGTGCTCTATGGATGGACTCTATGAACTCCTGGCTGCTAAAGTGCCAGTGATTTCAACAACAGGGATTCTGTTAACTACTGTAGTGTCTTTCCCACATCCCCTCTTCCTCTTTCCTCCCTTCCCCTTCTCCATCTTTTCATTATTTCTCCTTTATTTTCACTAACTCTAATTTTGAAATTTTGTCAAGATTATTACTTCTTATATGATGCAAATGTACCAAACTCACAGTAGGAATATACCATGTAGACATTGAGTCCTTCTTATTTAGGTGACACTTTTATTTCAAATGAAAGGGTATGGGTTTGTGGATAATGTGAAGGTTCACTTTCTACCTTCACATAAATTGGATGATAGTTCTAGAAAATGTTTTAGCTTTTAATTTTATCTTTTCCATGGCCACTTGTTAACATAGTTTTTCCAATGCATTAATAAATATTTAAAATAATCAAAAAAGGATACAAAGACCTTAGGAATATTTTCATGGTTACCCTGAAAGTGAAATGTTAAAGCAAAGGCAAGAATATCTTAAAGTAAATTAGACACACTTATCATTACTTAAAGCAGCAACAACCCTCTTTCCTAAGGAGTCCAAGGGTAGAAGTTTTTTTTTTAATCTAGACAGAAGGAAAGGAACATGGTGGGGGGGATTGGTTGTCAGAGGATATTAGTATAACACCCTTTATTGAGAACAAATTCATGCATCTCACAACTTACAATGTACCATTTTAAAATAACACATCAGGGGCTAGTAGATGGCTCAGTGATTCATAGGTCTTGCAGTTCTGGCAGGGAACTAAAGAGAATTGTCAGAGACTATGATGGGTGGCTTATAACTTCCTATAATTTCAAGTCCATGGGATCCAATACTCTCTTCTAACTCCACAGGCATCTGCTCATGTGTGGGCATGTGCATGCAAGCGCGTGTGCATGCAAGCACGCGTGCACACACACACATTGAAAAATTAAGAAAATAATAAAATATGTGCTCTACTATCTTCTAGTACATCCAGAGTTTTGTAAAAATAACTAAAACTTTAGACATGCTTATCCAAAGAGAAAATAGTGTCAGTTCACAGTCAATCCCTATTTTCCCCAAAACTCCCCTGCCTATCCAAGGTGAACCTACTTTCTGTCAGTTGATTTGTAGATTCTGGACATGCCACAAACATGGAATCATATACTCTCTGGTGTTTGGGGACTGGGTTCTTTTTCTTAGCAAAATGTTTGCAAGATTTGTTTCCATTGTAGCATGTACCAGTCTTCATTCTTCCTATTGCTTTAGTAATACTCTGTTTCATTCACATGTCACATTTTATTTACTCATTTTTCAGTTTATGGACAACATTGTTGTTTTACTTTTTTTTGAATTTTACTAATGTATTTGCATCAAAATTTTGTGTGAACATACATCAAATATGTATGGGAAATTATATGTGAAATAGCACAATTGTTGGTTTGTGTGGTCGTCTGCACTCATTATTTTTGGAAATTGACAAGGTATTTTAAAAAGTGAATTCACCAGTTTATCTTTCCCCAGGAGTGTTGGAGAATTCCAGTTTCTATAAGTGTATCCTGGCTTAAACAGTATTACCTGTCTTCATGTCTCTCTGGCTACACCCCTGTCAGTATGTTCTGGTATTTCCTTGTGTTTCTCTCTTGTCTAGTTGTGTGAGTGACTTTTTTAAGGTGATCATTAACCATTTGTATAGCTTCTTGAGGAAAATTTCAATATAAATCTTTAAAACTTATATTTTATTGTTAATGTATAAGAAATTACTAAATATTCCACATTGGCTGAAGAGATAGTTTACTACTTAAGAGAACTTGATGCTCTTCTAGAAAACTAGAAGTAGTTAGGTTCTCAGCATTCATGTCAGAGGGCTCAAAACCACCCACAACTCTAGCTCCAGAGACAGTCAACACATTCACACACACACACACACACAGAGAGAGAGAGAGAGAGAGAGAGAGAGAGAGAGAGAGAGAGAGAGAGAGAGAGAGAGAGAACAAATCTTATTAAAGCATTCTACATTCAAACATTCCAATCACAAATACCTTCTTTCAATGTGTAGATTGAATTTTTATTTCTTTGTATCATTCTTTAGAGCACAAAGCTTTGAAAATTTCCTATCTTCCTCCTTTGTTGCTTATACATTACTGTATGTTCAATGCTTTTCTCAATTGAGTGAAATGATCCTGTGTCTTTCACCTTTATTCTCCTAGTATTTATATTAGTATTAGATATCTTTACTGACTTGAAGATATTTAACACATGTGATATTTTAAATGTTTAAAACAGAACAAATATATTTATAGTAAGTGGAAATGACAATGTACTAAAACAAGCCTCATAGCAAGAAATTCTGGAATATTTTAAGACAGTCACATTAACCTAGTCCTTAATTCATATAATATAATGCTACAGAATGTGTCTTGGTAAATTGAGCTTATAATAAAGTAATATTTGAGCCCTTTAGGCAGGAATCCAAATTTTGAACTGTTAAATCATAAATGTTAAACAATTAATGAATTCATGTGTATCCTTTATATTAAGCAAGCTATTCTCAACCTATTAACTGAATAATAAAACTTAAACTTTCATAGACATAAGTAAATGTATCACCACACTGATTAAGGAATATAAAACACTTGAATAAATAAAGAATAATGCCATGTTTCTGCATACTGAAAAGATAATTACTATCTTCAATGTTAATAATAAATTAATTATAATTTCATTAAAATTGGATTGTTTTAAATATACTAAAATAAAGCTAAAGCTCCCATTGAAGTCACCATTTGAAAAGTTTTTTTTCTTTTTTTTTCTTTTTTTTTCTTTTTTTTGGTTTTTCAAGACAGGGTTTCTCTGTGTAGTTTTGGTGCCTGTCCTGGATCTCGCTCTGTAGACCAGGGTGGCCTCGAACTCACAGAGATATACCTGGCTCTGCCTCCCAAGTGCTAGGATTAAAGGCATATGCCACCACCACCTGGCTTGAAGAGATTTATTTTAAGTTGAAAGACATTAACCATGAAAAATATTGACATTAGCAGATATCAAAATATCCTCCAAAGTTTCTGATACCTTACTAGTATTACTTCTCGAAAAAAAATTGTAATAGAAGAGAATTTTTCAAAATAGAAGAAAATAACAGTTTGCTATATTCTTAAAGTATTACCTTAATTCGATTAAAGTTGTTATCTGATAAAAATTTGGAGCAATGTCTGAGAACAGGGGCTTTCTGTTCCCTGTAGTAGCAGATATTTGTCAATTTAACAAGTGAACTGGGACACACAGTTTTTCTTCCTAGCTGTCATATCTGACACTGCATTATAAATCTGATGCAGATGGGCATCCTTCCTCACTATGCATTTCCCAACCACCAAGGTGACTCCACTCTCTTCTCTCTGTAGTCCCAACTCCTCCTATTGGAACAGTCATCAAATTCCCAAAACAAAGCACAGCGTGACCTTCACAGGCAAGGCTCATTGTGGCACATGCTGGCATTGTTTTTTCATAGTCTAATATTTACTTTTATTCCTATAACATTAATTTACCACTACATCTTTAAGTCAGTTCTTTATGAACTTTGTGATATGGTACATTGTTCAAATTTAAATTTTGATGAAGAAAGTCTAGATAGGGCCCAAGATTCCATCTTTCTAATAAACTTTCACAAAATGCTTTCAAGAAGAAAAAAAATCTACTCACAAATCTCCTTTCATTCTTTGCTTTATTGCCTGCAAAACAAGATTGCTCCCTTATCCTTAGATTTCTCTCCATATTCACATACACCTATTCCATTAGGATAAATAGCATGAGATCAAAATACAACCTTCCAAACACATCATATTCTCTAACAATCAAATGAATCAATGCATTTTTAAAATACCTTATTATCTGGAAATTGATATGTGCAGCTTATTATTTTAAACATTGAGACATAGTCGAGCAACATAGTGATTACTCATAAATACAAAAGTAAAAGTAGAGTTAGCGGTTACTATTTGGCACTGGCTTTGCTAAATTCTCTCTTGGGGCTTTTATTGCTATGAAAAGACATCATGGCCATGGCAACTCTTTTAAAGGAAAACATTTAATTGGGGTGGATCACTTACAGTTTCGGCAGTTCAGTCCATTATCATCATGACAGGAAGCATGGCAATGTATAGGCAATCACGATGCTGGAGAAATAACTGACAGTCCTACATCTTGTGGACAACAGAAAGATGACTGAGATAGTGGGTGTATCCTGAGCATAGGAAACATCAAAAACCTCCCCCACAGTGACACACTTCCTCCAATAAGGCTATACCTACTCCAACAAAGCCACACCTCCTAATAGTGCCATTCCCTATGAGCTTATGGGAGCCAATTACATTCAGATTACCACATTCTACACTATGGCCTCCATAAGCTTGTAAAAATATCATAATGCAAAATGCATTTAGTCCAACTTTAATCTCTATAGTCTATCACAGTCTCAACAATGTTTTAAACTTAAAAGTTTCTTTTGAGATTCATGCAATCTCTTAATTATAATTCCCTATAAAATCAAAATTAAAAAACAGATCTAACATATAATGGCACAGGATATACATTACTGTTAGAAACCATAGGAAAGGGAGCATAGTGAGGAAATACTGAACCAAAGCCAGACCAAAAACCAGCTGGGCAAACTCCAAACTCTGCATGTACATGTCTGATGTCAGTATGCTCTTCAGATCTCCAGCCCCTTTCATCTTTGTTGAATGCAACACATTTCTTGCTCTTGGACTGGTTTAACTCCCTGTTAGCAGCTCTCCCGAGAGGTATTCCACAACTCTGGCATCTCTAACATTTTGAGTTCTCCAAAGCAATCGAGTCTTCAACTTCACAGCTCATGCAAAGGCCTCTCTAGGCCTCCATTCGGGGACACCCCAACATATGATTGGCCTCAGCAGCTATTCTTGGAGGCAGACGCAAATTCCATAACCCATTTCTTCTACTCTTAACTCTAAAATCAGAACCATGTGCCTGAAGCTGTCAATTTCTGCTGCTTGCTGGGGCTAGAACATGGGCCCCTTGTTCAATTACATCTTCACCAGCTATTTGTTTTTGATTGTTTCCCTTACTGCCCAAGGTTTACTATCATTGAACTTACTCTGTAAACCAGATTGGCCTCAAACTCAGAGGTCAGCCAGCCTCTGCCTTCTGAATGCTGGGATTAAAGATGTGTGCAACTACCACACTGGATTCTAAGATTTTCTTTAGTTCCTTTTCTCAATTTGGAAACCTAGCTGGGAGGAATATTGTCCTGAGGTCACCACTCCCTTTATTCCATTTCTTAACCCATTTATCTCCTTGAACACAGGATTTAGCTCTATACCACTTCTTGGTGATCCTTTTCTCAATCTGTACATTTTGTTTTTTTATTTGCTCAACTTTTTCCTTTTCATTATAAATATTCATTAGAGTTACCACAAATAACCACACAATAGAATGTATACTAGGCTGTTTTGAGATTTCCTCTGCCAATGGAATTAACTCAAAACTCTTCCCTTTAGCCTCAAGCAGACTTTCTGAACAAGAGCAAAAAGCAGCCATATTCTTCAGCAAAATATTACGGAATGATTTCTAGGCCACATATTAATATTCTTCTCCTCTATAACTTCTTGAGCAAGCTCCCTAAAGTTCATCAAATCAAACTCAGCACCAATGTCTCCCATACTCCTTACTAGCATGACCAATTAAGCAGTGCTTAAAGCATTCCACTACTTTCCTAACCCAAACTTCCAAAGTCCATATATCTCCAAACAAAAACATGGTCAGGCCTATCACAGGAATACCCCAGCCCCTGGTAGCAACTTCTGTCTTAGGGTTTTTATTGCAGTGAAGAGACAAAGAAACTCTTACAAAGGACAACACTTAACTGGGGTGGCTCACTTACAGTTTTGGAGGTTCAGTCCATTATCATCATAGTGAGGAGCATGATGGCATGTAGGCAGCCATGGTGCTGGAGAAGTAGCTGAGAGTCCTACATCTTGCAGGCAACAGGAAGTTGACTGAAACACTGGGCAGTATCCTGAGCATAGGAAACCTCAAAGCCTGCCTCCACAGTGACACACTCCCTCCAACAAGGCCATATCCACTCCAACAAAGCCACACCGCTTAATAGTCCCATTTCTTATGAACTTATGGGGGCCAATTATATTCAAACTACCACAGACTCCCTGGGCTAGTTATCACTCACTCCTATATTATGTTACTTAAGTTGCCATAGTGTAATACCTCAGACTGATGCCCTAACAGAATTGTAACTTCTCATAATCTGGAGGCTAGAAGTCCAATATCAAGTTTGTAGTAGAGTAATTTCTGGTGAGAAGTTTCTCATAACAGGTTCCCTATCTCTGGAACATCATGTGGGCATTCCTCTTAGCGCACATTCTTGACATTTCATCTACTTGTTAAGTGAGCATCAGTTCTGGAAGACTGATACTTCACTCTTACAATACCACTTAAATTTAACAACCTCCATAAAATTAGTTATTTCTTTTTCCAAACATGTACATGGTTTTGCTTCAACAAATAAATTTATAGAGGGATAAAATTAAATCTTAACAGTATCCCCTTTCAGAATTAAAAAATATAGTCTCTTGTTCTTCTGCCAAAACACTACCATAATTTTTAATTTTTGTGAGAAATACATATGGAGCACAATATGAGTGGTACAAATGAGAACATACAGGAAACGCAATTCTTTCTATTAACAGCTTTAGCCTTGTCAGTGTTAATGGCACAAATTATTTTAGCCTGCCCTCCTTTCATTAGATAACCAGCTAATGGTTATTTACTAATTGGTGGTGCTTACATATAACCAACACCTATAATTTTGAAGCCTGTCTTAGACAGGTTTAAAAAGAAACATGACCCTTTGTATTGAATGAAACATTTTAAAATCACATTAAACAAAAAAAATGAAAAGATTGTTAAGCAATGATAAGGTGCACTACAATTACAAACAATTTTGCTTAATTATATGCTATTCTAGCACTGAATAGAATATGTAGATAAACCCTTTAATGCATTTATAAATAAGTTCAAATTTGAATAAACCACTAAACGCCCCAGCTGTACTTACAATTAGCTTCTTATTTCAGTCTGTTTCTTTTGTTGATTTGGACCAAAACTTATTACTGTACCAGACAAATTGGTTTCAGGATATTATTTCTAAATGTAATTGTATTAGTTAACAAATCAGAGATAAGTTCAGACTCTAAAGTTTATAGAGAGTGGTGTCAGTACCACATTGAGGAGTGAAAATTAAGCCACTTCCTCATGGCTTAATTTAACCAAGAGAAGTCCAACTTGGAATTTTCCACTTCTGTTCCTGTTCTGTCTCGATGTGTGTAATTTGTGGTTACCAGCCTGTTTGTAGTTCTCTCTCTCTGTCTCTGTCTCTGTCTCTGTCTCTCTCTTGATTAGGGACAGAGACAGAGAGAGAGAGAGAGAGAGAGAGAGAGAGCTATGCCTGTCTCTGTCCCTAATCAAGAGCTGTGCCCTGTATTCATTGAATATTAAAGAAAATATGGCACAGGAAAGGAATGAGAGATTCTTTCAGGGGCTCTTTAATGGTTTTACAAGGAACGAAGTAATTTTACTGATCTCAACAGACTCAGAAGTACAGAGAACTGCAAGCATACATATTATCCAGCTATGTCTACATAATGGTTTCAACAAATATGGTGGGTATTTGTTGTAGAAGGTTGATATGAAGCTGCTGGCTATTTTCAGCAGATGATTATCACACATATATACACATACATTACTCTAAGGCAAGGGCATGAATATAACATTAAAGCTATGCTTAAGCTTTGGTTACTGTAAAAGGCGATTGAACGGAAAATCCAAGGTAAATAAAACTGATCACATTGTTCTCATAAAGGCAGGCTAAACCTAAACAGGCTTAGTACATACACAATAGGAAAGCAGGGTAAATACATAGTCTTAAATTACCTCAAGGAGTATTATTAACTTTGCTGTGAGACCCACCAAATGTTTAGTCTTTTGAAAGTCAAGATAGTCTCATTAAAATGTATCACTGCATATAATCAAGACAGAAACTACCTAAAACTACAATGAAAGAACCATTTATGAATTGTAAATCTAATGTGTTAATAGACACAAACAGTAAGAGTTTTTACTCAAAATCGTTTTCTAACATAAAGCTCACTAAAATAATCCATAGGGATTTTTTAAAATTTTTGTTTAGTTTAGTATATGTGTACCTGTGTGTACATGTGTACATGCACACAGTGTGGAAATCAGAGGACATCTATGGGACTCTCTCCTTACATCTTGCGTAGCCTAGGGATGATCTCTGATAGCCAAGCTTGGTGGCTATCACCTGAACACTCTGGGTCATCCACTGACTCCATTTGTAAAAACTTATTCATGAAATGAAATGACAAGAGGCATTGCTTTTACTAAGAGAAAAGTGTATTTATCTTACAACGATGAACATCTAAATTAAGATGAACTCTTCTTACATGCCTCTCTTTTAAGCACTGAATTTAAAAAGGGCGTGCAGGGATAGTACAACAGGTCTCTGTCATGGAAGAGTCATGAGGATTTGAATAGAAGACCAGAGACAGGATTTATTCTGTGAAAATGTAAGCACACGTAAACCTATGCTCGTGCTAAACACAGAGAGAGAGTGAAGAATTTCTAACAATCCATCATCTTTCATTCTTTAAGTCCCATTTTAATTACAAAACACTCTTTTCTTTAAGCTTACTCTTTGGGATTATTTCCTCCTATTCTTTTTTAGTCCTAGAATTTATTACTTTGCAAATCTGCATTTGAAAAGAAATACTAGTTTTGCTAACAAAAACTTCATCAAAACTAAGCAGAAGAACTGAATTATGGCATCATTTTTAACATGTCTTAAGTAATAATTCCATTATATGTCTGTGAATTCTTGGAAATATTAAATAATAAAAAAAGAATACAAATGCTTTGCCCAAAATGATATCTTAGAAAATATGGCAGAAAACTTATTTAGACTTGTTCTTTTTTTACTCTACTCTTTGGGGGGGCCCAGCACTCAGCTCCCAAATAAATGCATGGATGCTCATACTTACTTATGAATGCTTGGCCTTAGCTTGACTTGTTTCTAGCCACTTTTCTTAACTTAAATTATCCTGTCTTCCTTTTGCCTCTGGGCTTTTACCATTTTCTATTCTATATTCCTTTGTTTACTTCTTACTCTGTGACTGGCTGTGTGGCTGGCTGTGTGGCTGGCTGTGTGGCTGGCTGTGTGGCTGGCTGTGTGGCTGGCTGTGTGGCTGGCTGTGTGGCTGGCTGTGTGGCTGGCCCGTGGTGTCCACCACTCCTCCTTTTCTCACTCCTCTCTCTTTTCTCTTCTATTTGTTGTCTCCGCTTGGCAACCCCACCTGTCCCTCTCTTGTCTAACTATTAGCTGTTCAGCTCTTTACTAGACCAATCAGGTGTTTTAGGCAGGCAAAGCAATGCAGTTTCAGAGTTAAACAAATGCAACATAAGAGAATACAACAGCACACCTTTGCATCATTAAACAAATATCCCACAGCATAAACAAATGTAACACATCTTAAAATAATATTCCACAACATAGTCTTCTTTCACTCACTTCTCCCAAAAGAACATCCGATGACACGGGCTCAGGATGTAACTCAGTTGTTGCTTGGCTTGTGTAAGGTACTCTGTTCAGGCCCCGCATTGAAAAAGAGATTATATGTCAAAAACATCATAAAGAAATAAGCAAATGAACTTACTGGAAGAAAATGTCCACAGCATAAATACCTTATGAAAACTAATTTTCCATATACATGAAAATCATACTTGCAATTCAATAATAAAAGTACAAACACCCCCCAAATGAGTGAAGAAAATCTTAAATAGACTGTTCATAAAAGAATATGCAAACTAACTGATAAGCACAAAAAAGGCTTAACATCATTAGAGTCAGAGAAATGTAAATTAATACCATAATCAGTTATCAACTCAATACATACCCATCAAATCTAACACTCTTGTACAAATGTATCTCACATATACAAAACAAAAATATTCATCAAGTCAAAGTAAGCAGATGAAAACCACAATTTAAATAAGTATATTGCCCAATTTTTAAAAATGTCACCAAACACAACCAGCAAAATTTGCAAAGAACTTTATGCTGTATATGTGGCCAGAGGAAGTATGAAATAATTGTTTAACAACTGATAATCTGAGAAATCACCAAAACCACATGAAACATCACCTCATGACAGAATGGTTGTTATTAGACAAAAGATGGTATATCTTGAAGATGTAAAGTGATCTTTTAGAGGAAACAAGTCAACACCCAGCACTCACAAGGTGGCCACAAACATCTATAACTCCAGTTCCATGGGATTCAATACTGTCTTCTGGCTTCTGTGTACACCAAGCATGCATATGATGCACATACATACATGCAGCAGGCATGCAGTCTTTAAACACTCATGCATATAAAATAAAATGACTAAATCTTTTTTTAAAAAAGATGAAATCTTACAATTTGGTATAGAATGGATGTGACTGGAGGTCATGAAAATGATTTGAAAAGTAATAGAAAGACAAGTACAGTATGAGCTCAGTCTTCTGTGGAATATAAAGAAGTTAATTTCATAGAAGATTGAGGGTTGAATGGCGGTTATCATAGAGTATACAGTATAAGTGAGAGAGAAGGATAAAGAAATGTTGATTAATGACTCAGTTATTATAAGGTGACTGTAGATAATGATAATTCTACATATTTTTCAAAAAAGATCATGAATGTGTACTTCAAAAAGTTTAAAGAAAGAGTAGTTCTAATTTTATAACATAAAGAAGATTATGTATTTAAAGACAGAATTTTTTTATCTTGGTTTGAGCATTATACAATGTATACATGTATCAAAACATTACATATTGCCCCATAAATACCTTTTATATATCAGATAAAATATAGTAAATAAAGATAAACCAGATGAAACACACACACATACAGAGCACACACGTGTGTGTGTGTGTGTGTGTGTGTGTGTGTGTGTGTGTATAGTTACCTGAGAAAGAATTAGCATAGTAAGATGTCTTAGTTTGCTTTCTGCTGCTGTGACAAAACATCATGACCAAAAACAACTTGCAGAGGAAAGGCTTTATTCAGCTTACAGGTTGTGGTCCATCATCAAGAGAAGCCAAGGAAGGAGCTGAAGGCAGGAGAGGCCATAAAAGGATGCTGCTTACTGACTTGCTCATCACGCTTGCTCAGCCTGTTTTCTTATACAATTTAGGACCACTTTCCTGGGGATAGCACTGCCCACATTGGGCTGGGCGCTCCCAATCTGATTACTAATAAAGAAAATTCCCAACAGATTCACCTAGAAGCCAATTTAATGGAGGTAATTCCTCGGTTGAGGTTCTCTCTTCCCATGTCACTGTGGTTAATGTCAAGTTGACAAAAACTAACAGAGCATAAGATTAATGTAAAGAAATAAAAATAATAGAAAAAAATAAATTTATAAATTTTCTTTTTTAATTTTTTAAAAAGAAAATTGTTAGATTTTTTTTTAAAAAAAAATCCTCTCTCTCCTGAAGGAAAAGCTATTTAAATAGGTCCTTCCCTAACTCTTAATGTGTAACTATTGTGGGTGGATGAGGTCAAGTAAAACAAACTTTCTTCAGTGCTTGAACATGTACCCACCAGAGCTGGAGGAGTTTTGAGATAAGGGATGCACCACTGTTCTGGGATGAGTTACCTTCAATGTGTCTTTCCAGATGCTAGACAGCCATAGTCCCATAATCAACACCATCACACTGCAAGTGAGCACTATAGTCTCATTTTCTAAGATGATGCAATCAAAACACAGAGAGGTTAGGAAATGGGCACAAATTTATCCAATAGTAAACCTAAAAAGATGGGGTCAGGTCTAGAGGGCACACATGATTAGCTTCATAGTAGTTTTTCTACTAAACTGTCTACAAAATGTTCCTCCTCAAAGGAATTCTCTGTTCTTCCTTTTAACTATCCAAGCTTTGTCCTTTTCTTAATCCTTTTTTGTTTAAGATTGTGATGAGCAAGCAATATCCTAATTTCCTAAGAATAAGGGTTTATAACACTAATCATTTACCATGTCTCTAGTTTATAGGTCAGAAACACAGTCAAGACCTCATGGGAAGTGTTTGCCAAATGCTAGAGATAATTATCTGTAGACTTGTTCTCTCACATGTTTGGTAATTGCCAATGGGTTCAGTGGATTTAAATATTTTAAAATTTAATTTAAATTTAACTGCAATGCTGAGAATTGAACCCAGGGCTAGATTTGTGCTAGGCAAGTGACGCTGTACCACTAAACTGCATCTCTCACCCTTATATTTTTGAGACAGAATCTGTTAAGTTCTGGTTGGTATTGAGCTCATGAGCTTCCTGATTCAGCCTCCTGAGTGTTGAGTTTAATAGTGTTTACCCTCATAGCCAGCACTAATTAATTGCATGATGTTATGGATTAAGAATCTGGGGGTGAGGGTGGGTCAAAACAGGGGAGGGGATAGGGGATGAGAACATGAGGGAAAGGGATGGTCGAGCTGGGGAAGGGACAGAGTGGGAGAGCAATGAAAGGGATATCTTGATAGAGGGAGACATTATGGGGTAAGGGAGAAACCTGATGCTAGGGAAATTCCTAGGAATCCACAAGGACAACCCCAGATTAGACTACTAGTAATAGTGGAGAGCACCGGGCAGTGGTGTCACATGCCTTTAATCCGAGCACTCAGGAGGCAGAGCCAGGCCAATCTCTGTGAGTTCAAGGCCAGCCTGGTCTACAGAGTGAGATCCAGGACATGCACCAAAACTACACAGAGAAACCCTGTCTTGAAAAAAACAAAAACAAAACAAAGCAAAAATAGTGGAAAGGGTGCCTGAACAGGCCTACCCTGGTAATCAGATTGGTGAATATGCTGTCATCATAGAGCCTTCATCCTGTAACTGATAGAAGCAGATGCAGAGATCCACAACCAAGCACCAGGCCAAGCTCTGTGAATCCAGTAGAAGAGAGGGAAGAGGGATTATATGAGCAAGGGGGGGTCAAAATCATGATGGGGAAATCCACAGAGACAACTGAACGAAGCTCATAGGAACTCAGGAACTTTATACCGACAGCTATGGAACCTACATGGGATCGGACTTCACCTGCATATGGGAGACAGTTGTGTAGCTTGGTCTGTTTGAGGGGCCCCTGGCAGTGGGATCAGGATCTATCTCTGGTGCATGAGCTGGCTTTCTGGATCCCATTACCTATGATGGACATCTTGTTCAACCTTGATGCAAGGGGGAGGGGCTTGGTCTTGCCTCAACAGAATGTACCAGGCTTTGCTGTCCCCCCCCCCACCCTTTTGGAGGAGGAGACGGTGGAAGGGGAGAGGGGGAGAGGAGGTGAGGGTGGAGGGGTAGGAGGGTGGGAGGAGCGATGAGAGGGGCATCTGTGGTTAAAGAAAAAAAATTAAATAATTAAATAAATAAAAAAAATCTAACAAGACTTGGATCATATATCCATAAAGTTTTAATCACAGATGCAGACTAAATTAGCAGTAATTATTAGACGGATTTATTTATGCAATTGTGAGGGCTGATTAAGTAACTTCATAGTCTATAACACTAACAAGAAAGAGGGGATCAACCATTAGCTGGATCTCTATGGTCTTAGTAAGCTAAAGTCACTATCCACAGACTGACACACCAGGAAGGCATAATAACTATATTATTTCCTGTCTCCAGGTCATGTCACATTGGTACTCGGCTGGATGTTAACTGGTCTACCCAAATAGCTGCACAGTAGTATCTGGAGCCCTGGCAGGAGCAGGCTGCAGATATTCATCTGGCCCTTTCTCTCCACATCATCGTAAAGACCCTACCAGCTGACCTCTCTGCTAAGGCAGCCAGATCGTTTAGACTCTGGAGATCTAGATCTAGATCCCTATTTGTTTGCTCAAAGCAATCACAGAGCACCACAATTTCTCATAAAGAGAAAGACACTTTTCTGCTGAATGGAAACACATAAAAGCATGTGCAATTCTCTAATCTGCCAGAGATACTCTTTCTTACTGTATGGTATAGCAGTAGAGAGGCTGCAGGATTTTCCTATTGTTAAGAAGTAAATAAAGGCACAGGAAAGTAGAGAAACAGACACAAATACAAGAAGCTCGATGCATAATAAAGATGACACTCCAGATCATTAGGCAGGAGCTGCACCAAACAATAAACAGTTCTGGATAATGGTGCGAAAAATGGAAATTGGGTCGCTACTTCACACTGCATATAAAAAAAAAAAAGAAAATCAATAATGCCAGATGGATTAAAGACATCAGTGTGAAATCAGAAACTTTTAGAAAACTTTTAATAAAAGGATAAAATGTACTGCTAACTGGAAGGAAAGAGGATGACTCTAATCATCACAGAAAAAGATCTGTTGAGTCGAATTAAACTAAAAACTTCATTTTCTTTTCCTACACATTTTCCTTGCAAATATGCCTGCAGTTAATTTCCAGTAAATTAAAAATGGAGCAGAAATATACAACTCTGGAGGCTCTGAAAATGTGATTTTTCTGTGAAATAATTGTATATATTTATCTTAGTATTGCTCATATGTATGTGTTCTTAGGGCTGGCCACTTGATATTTGGTAACCACTTCAAGAACTCACTCCTGTGGAAGACTGATTCTCCTCTCTGCACTTATTAATTGCCTTTAGCTCTTGTTCTCTGGGTTGGGCCTTGTGTGATTGCTCCCATCTACATTGCGATGTCAACTGGTATTGTCATTGTTCAGGTCTCAGTTAGCAGCCATACTGTTGGTATTTCATGGGTATAGCTTTTCTATCATGTGTAGAAGCACAATTTTGTAGTGGAGATCCTGGTCCTCTGGCTCTTACAATCTGTCTAGCCCCTCTTCCACAAGGTCACCTAATCCTTAGGTATAGGGACTGTGTTGTAGATGTGTCCACTGGAGCTGTGCACACACAGTAAATTGAAAATTTCTCTTCATTGAGACTTGAAGAGAACAAAAAGAAAAGCCTAAACTGGAAACCTGTTTGCAACATATCCAGAGTATAAAAAGAAATTCTAGAAAACAATAGAAATAATCAAATATTCTAGTAGAGAAATTGATAAAAACACATACACTGGTATTAAAAAGAACAAAATGATAGTACAAATAAGTACAAAGAAAAGTATCTTCCACCTCACTAGTAAATTCTTGGTCATGAAAATGGTTAGACACACACACACCACAGCAACTACAATGTGACCTAACAGTCTAACTGCTAGGCGTATATCCAAAGACAATGGGGTTGAAAAGAAATTAATGCTGCCATGTTTTATACATGACTTATCAAGAAATAGAAATACCCTAAGTGTCAATTAACTGATGAAGAGGTAAAGAAATTTTTATATATAGTAGGATAATATCCAGCCACAAAATAATGAGATCCTGCTCTTTTCATCAACATGAGTGCAACTGTAGGATACGATGTTGAGCAAAGACAAACCCATGATCTCACGTCTGTGGAATCTTAGATTTCAAGCATCATAGAAACCGGTAGGAGAAGGGTCATGCAGAGGTTGGTGGAGGTGGCAGAGGCAGGCTGACCAGTGAGTACTTACTTAGAGATGGGTAGAAGGGAGAGGATGTGGTGTTACACAGCAGCATGACTACAGATAATAATGACATGTGTGTGCTTCAAGATGCTGGCAAAAAAGGACTTCATATTTTTCACCATCTGCAATGAAATGATAAATGTGGAGAGAGAAGTTTGACTTGACTTAAACGATAAATATATCCATGCATCAAACATATCACAGTGTCTCAGGAACATAGCATTTTTTTGTTTTTTTATGTATCACTTAAAAATCTAAAATTAAAAAATTCATAATGCTGTAAAAATTGGAAAGGGACCCAAAATGTATTTGGGATAGAGAATTATTCTGTACTAATAAGTGCTTGCTTGCCATGATTGTAGCTCGGGGTTGCTGCTGCTTGATCCTAGGTTGTAACATAACTGAGTGTTCATTGTCAATAACCTGAAGTAGTAGTCTATATTTATCTGTACTAAAGTAACTGTAAACTAACAGAACTTTTCTCTGGATTTAGGAGCTTTTGTACAGCTAGGTCAAACAATCTTATTCAAGGGAGAAGACATAGTGTTACCAACATGCACAGGAAAAACTGAAATGAGTAACTATGCTTGTGTTAGCTGTCCGCTGAATTAGGAAGCTGTGGCATAGACCTTATATTTGTGTTTCTCAAATTGTGGCCAAATGCTGCTCTGGGTAGACTGCAAGTGCTTCGGATAGTCTCAGCACTGAACATGTAGTGACACATTGCGGACAAATGAAACTTTTGCCTTAGATTTTCTCATGCCTCAGAAAGGGTGTATGCGCCTGAGAACCCACTCATCTTTTACCTCATGTGGATACCTCCTGCTTTTCTCCCTTTGTTGTTCTTGTTGTTACATATTTTTATGTTTAAAATTTAGTTTTTAACTACTGCTAATTTACGTAAAATGTTACTACTGTTAATTTACCGAAATGAAAATCAACAGCCGCATTCATGTAGCTGTTTAAGTGAATTACATTTGCGATCCATGTTCATGAATTTGTAATGAAGCTGTGTTTCTGTGTAGATACAAGTGCAGTTTCGGCTTCTGTTAGGAATGCTTTTCTACTATTGATTAAATGAAGGAATGTATCTTTTTGAAGAGATTTATATACTATAAATAAACACTGGCTGTAACAATAAAGATGAACTCTAAGTACAAAAATAATAACTCTGCTAAGTTTTAAATGCTGAGCTTTGCCCAGTCTTATGTAAATATATTCTTACCAAAGACAACATAGGCACTAGAAATAACCCTACCACTATCATACACACACACCATCTCAGAGTACAGTGTGGCATTTATACTGTCAAGTCAAGTGATGAGAGTGGTGTCAGTTCTATTCAGAGACCTCCCCTTTCCATGTGTTATCTTTGAGAGGAAAGGATTGCCAGAGACAGAGAGATCTCATCACTTCAGCAGCATCAAAAACAGCAACACAGATGACATGATACTACATATACCATCAATTAAACAATTAAAACATTCAGAATTTGTAAAATTACACCTTTCAGTTAAAAGAAGCCACATCTCCTAAGCTGCCCTGTACTGTCACTGTATGGCCGTGACAGTACCTTTTTTTATATGTGGTAATAACTATACTCTTTGATATTTGTCAGGCACTTTCCTGTCTGGTGACTTCATTCTTGTGAGAATGAAAAGTAGATTTAATTCATGCACAATATGTACTTAATAATGACAATAGCCTTTTTGTCTCAGAAGATATATTTTCAAATAAACTTTATTTCATGTTTAATAGCTAGTTTTGAAATGCTTCAGACATCTATGAATTACTAAAAATCACTATGATAATTAACTCCAGAAAAACATTGAGGCATAAGAGCCTTAAAAGCAGAGGGCATTCTTTTTGCAAAATCAAATTTAAGTACATTTTTGCAACATATATAATAATGAGCAATGAGATGAATGTAAGTACAAATATGCCCTCCATTAGGATAGAGCTCTCTGAGAAAGGTGCAATGGCTATACAATTTACAGAGAATTAAATAGAAAACACCTGTCTTTCCAGGACAGCCTTAGCTCATGGCTACAATCCCAGCACTCCAGAGTAATAGATATTCAAAACGATCCTTATGGTAGTCTGAATGTAATTGGCCCCCATAATCTGATAGGGAGTGGCGCTATTAGGAGGTGTGGCTTTGTTAGAGTAGATATGGTCTTGTTGGAGGAAGTGTGTCACTGTGAAGGTGGGTTTGAGGTTTCCTATTTTCAGGATACCGCCCACTGCCTCAGTCAACTTCCTGTTGCCTGGAAGATACAGGAATCTCAGCTACTTCCAGTACCACATCTGCCTGCATGCTGCCATGCTCCCTGTCATGATGGTAATGGACTGAACCTCTGAAACTGTAAGTAAGCCACCCCAATTAAATGTTTTCTTTATAAGAGTTGCCGTGGTCATGGTGTCTCTTCCCAGCAATAAAACCCTAACTAGGACAATCCTCATCCCTATGTCTACTTCAATGCCAGCCTGATCTACATGAGATGCTATCTCAAAAAAAAAATCAAAGAAAAACAAAGGCTTTTTAATAAACATTGGTGGGTAAAACATATTAATGAAACTATTTGATTTTCATTGTATCCATTTAAAGGAACAATTATAATCAATATTTGTGTATACTACTAATTATGTTATTTGAATAACTGGTTCATAAAACAGATATTTATTTTAAAATGTAAGAAGAGTTAGACACTTTCAATATTATGTTATTGGAATACTAAGTTTTTTTTGTTTTTTGTTTTTTTTTTTTTTTGGTTTTTCGAGACAGGGTTTCTCTGTGTAGCTTTGCGCCTTTCCTGGAACTCACTTGGTAGCCCAGGCTGGCCTCGAACTCACAGAGATC